>SNQJ01S0084228.1:0-34757 GCA_010110895.2 Picea sitchensis
ATCCAGTGCTATTTGAGAGGAAGGACATTACATATTTTAGGACATGAGCATTTGTTTTCTTTGTTCTCCCACGCGGACAAAAACCACCTGCCCACATGTATTCTTCTTTATCAATTGATTTATGTATGTTTTTCTTGTGATTACATACGATTGAGAGATATATTGTGAAGGTCCAAAACTCATAGACAAAGCCTCTTGTTCATTTATTTCTCTCATCACCATTTGCACACATCCACTTTGCTAGTCGGACATCATAGGGGACCCACAGAATCCCCATCATTCTAGACGCTTGCTAAATCTCCTTTCCATTCTAGGGGGAGTTCCTAGTCTTGCCCACTCATCAGTTCCATCTTCTCACACTCCTGTGAGTGATACCATATTGGTATTCACTTTGCTTGGTTCCACTTTACTTGGGTCCACTTCCCAAGGTCAACCATCCACCCACTTTACTTTACAAGGAAGCGGGGGGCACACTTATTCCCTAGGAGGAAGTGCAACCCCACCTAGCCCCCCTCATGGATCAGGGACACACAACACTCACACCATGGTTGGAACTAACCATCCTCAGGGGTCAGGTACACAAAACATTCCCACCATGATGGGAATTAATCCTCCACCACAACCCCAGATGCCATACTTGGCTTCCCTCAATATACCAGATCTGACTAAGATCACTAATGATCCTAATTTTCATGACCCCGCATGGCCGAAAATGCCTACCAAACTTCCTTCAGATATCCCCAAAATTGAAGGAAAAATGAGAGATGACCCAACCAACCATATCATGACCTTCCACTTATGGTTCTCTTCAAATATCATCATGGATGACTCTATCCAATTGAGGTTATTTCAACGCACACTCACTAGCCCATCAGTCAAGTGGTATGTAGAAGAAAAATATGGGTCCCATACGACCTTTGAATCTTTGGCCAAATCATTTTTTACCTTCTTTCAACTATCAATCTGTCATGAAAATGGTCTCTAACTACTCTTATATTTTAAACAAACCTCCGCTACACACATCGTTGACCACATTCACGAATGGCATCAACGACGTAGTCTATACAAAGTAGAATCCACCAAGCAACAATGCCTTAATTGGTTTCTCAAATCCCTTGTTTCCCTCCTTGCCAAAGATGTGGTCACCACCTTCCCTCGGTCTAAAGAAGAAGCTATCAGCAAGGCTCAACAATTCAAACTCGTTTATTCTTAATCAGGATACTTATATACGGTACTACCTGACACCCCAATACCCGTGCCATTCGTCTAGGACAAACCTGGGATGTCTCACTCCGCGGATGGATTGATTGGTACCACAACACACTACAATCCACACCTCCAACAACCACCTATGTATGGAACACCTCAATATCCGCCAGTATACGGAGGACCCCCTTATTATCCTCCCCCNCACCCATAATTGGACCCTCGTCGGCCCCATGACACTCCTAGTTGTTCAACCTAGTTCTGGAAATGCCTCTACCTTTGATTACACCATAAGAACTAGTGAAAGCACCATGCCTTCCTATATACCCTACGGATCATTAGCACAACATAATCCGCACTTCCCATTTCCTGGTCCTCCCCAGCCCATTATTTCTCTACAAGGATAACCACACACTGGGGTTAATTTTGTTCAACCCTATCCCGTTCAGCAATATCAAAATTTTGAACAGATGAATACGGCTAATCCTACCCATTAGTTGAACAATGCCAAAAAGAAAGGAAAAAACCAAAACAATAATAACCCAGGACCAGGAGGGAACCAAAACCACCCCCAACAGAACCAACTGGTCCGGGGAAACCAGAACTAAGGGAACCAAAACCCCCAAGGGGGAATTAAAAACAAATTCCCAGGGAAGAACAACAACAACCTTCAGACAAAATTCCCATGTGCCCTTTGCGGTGAGTATGGCCATTATACTCACCATTTCCCTCAAATTTTTTATTTTAAATGGATGAAAGAATCCATAAATGGACCATGTCCCCCAACATCGCATTCCCCCCAACAAGCCCCTCAAAAATATGTAAAGCAACCACCCCTTGTTGTATGGAAAAACCCCATCCCCCACCAAGGGGTGATGAACACTCAACAGGAGATACATCTCACCCCACCTCAGATGGGACAATATCCAAATCCTGGCAATCCTACAAATCACACCATCCTCCTCACTAGTGAGGAAGAAGTTCTCCTACAAACACACAATCGTCAATATAGTGCACCCCCTGAATCTGCTCCCACCACCTCGAAAGTGCCCCCAATCACAATTGGACCACCTTTGATGATTATAGACCCTAATATTGAAACACCCCTTCATATTCCTCGCATTCCATTGTGAAGAAATGTCAACAACCCTTAGGATAGGGCATCCCACAATTACAGCGTTGTCGATGACTTGGCACAGTATCCTTCTGCCATGTTGGTCTTAGAAGTCCTTCAAACCTATCCCACTCAACGAAAATCCTTACTTTCCACCCTGGGGGAATTCAACCCTGTTGACACAAGACTCATCACCTTCAATCTTGATAGCCGAGAACCCTGTCTCCCCACTCTGGTAGCTTTCCAGATACTGGTTAAAATCTGAAATATCACAGTTCATCACTGCATCATTGATGAATGTGCATCCACATGCATCATGTCCAAATCTGTATGGAAGAATCTTGGCTCCCCTGATATCATACCATCTGCCATCACTTTGAGAGCTTACGAAGGACGACCATCCTCTCCCGAAGGGATCTTTCCAAATGTCCCCATTGAACTCGAGGGGAAGACTATCCTTATTGACATTGAAGTTATAAATGCTCCGCTCGATTACAACATTTTGTTTGGGCGTAGCTACATGTATGCGATGAAGGTCATGACCTCTTTCATGTTTCACACAATGATGTTCCCCCACAATGGGAAGATCATCACTATTGAACAAGTGTCACATTACGAGCCCAACCCTTCCTCCAACATCGATAATATCCTACCCTTTGTTCACACTAATCCCAAGGCATACCCACTTATCGAGATGGGTCCCAAAATTTTTAAAGACCCATCCTTTCTAGGGACATACCATGGAGCACCTCCTCTCATACATCCCTCAGCACAAGTATGTGTCATCTCATCCAATGGAACAAAAATTGGAGATACCCTTCCTCCCACAGAGGCTTCATTACTATCTAACGTCCCACTAATCACAGAGCTCCTTCCTTAGGAATCCCTTAAGAACCCTCCATCTCCCCCTTTTCCTGATTATACCCTCCACTAGGGCCACATTCCGGTTTGGGAGACAGTCCCCCAAGACATTACCCAAATCCCCTTATTTTACCCCCCGCCGGGTGTACAATATTTCCAGGTAGCTGCAACGCTTACCCTTCCCAATATGGTGTTGGAAATTCTAGTATGGTATCTACATCCACCTGATATGGTCCCTCAACCATCTCTCCCTCCCCAAATAGAAGGAATCTTGATGCAAATTCCCATACTTACCCCCACCATCCCACCCACACCCCCACTCACTAGCACCCTTGCTACATCTGGGGGAAGACAAAAGAAGAAAGAGCTTGCCACTCCACTTCCACCACGAGTTCAGCCTCCTTGTGCACTATGCGAGAAATATAGACACCCCACTAATAAGTGCCCATCTCTCCCCAAGCTACGCAATTTAATTCAACTCTCGCAGGCACTGACGCCACTCATCACTTCCTCCAGTGCTACCACTGCGTCCCCTAACACAGGTAGAAAATGGTTGTGAACCAAATTCACATGTGCCGTCTGTTCTGAGTATCGCCATTACACCTACCATTTCCTGGCATTACCTCAATTTCAACAGATGCTAACGGTAGTCTTCCAGAGCTTCCAGTAATAACCTCCTTCATCTGCATCATCTCACACACATGTCACTGACATCCACTATGTCACAAACTTTGTCAATGAACATATGCGATGTCCTTGCACTCTCTGTGAATCACTTGATCACTTCACATATCAATTTTCGATGATCATTGAGTATAGGCATCGTCAATTGGCCTTTATTCCCAATCCTACCATCACCCCACTTCCGGTGACGTCGGTAGTTCCCCCTACTCCCTCTCCTGATATTGTTTATATATTCTCCCCTGATCCTGAGGGACTTCCCACTCCTCCATGGTTCATCGATATCCTAGAGGAGGATTTGCACCCAAATCCCCCCAATTCTCCAGTTCATTTCCCCATGGAAATTGTATGCTCAACCACCATTTTCAACCCACAATATCTCGATATTTGGTTTATGTCGAGTGAACCATCGCAACCTCCTTGCAATACCCCCTCTACATCATCACCACCAGAAGACAATCACACAGTGATACTCACCAACATCATTCTCCTGGATCCACTATATTCTCGACAATTCCACTGCGACGAAGACATCCTCGAGGAATTAACTACCCCCGATTGCCCATGGGATCCGCTCCATCACTGAGTTCTCTTTCTCTCATAAGACGCCTTTGCGCCTCCTAGCCAAAACCCCATATACGCAATCGAAACCAACTATTTTCTCCCATCAGGGCATATAGATTGGTTCAATAACCCTATCCTTGCCCCCGACGCTTTTGAAGAAGGAAATATGGCCAACATTTCCGCCACCATCAAGATTGATATTTCCATCAAACCTGACATCATAGAAGAAATCACCATCGGCGCCGCATGCTCTCCTGAAGAACTCATTTCTTACAAAGCTCTCTTCCAGGAATACCAGGACATTTTTGCCTGGTCATACATAGAGATGTCCAACCTTGATTCATCTATTGTCAAACATCATATAGACACATGGCTTGATATTACCCTTGTACGAAAAACGCAATGTCCATTACACCCATCTAAAGAAGCATCCATCAAAGCTGAAATTGACAAATTATGCACTGCAGGGTTCATATACCCTATCGCATATACGTCATGGGTCTCCAACCCCGTCCCCATTAACAAAAAATAGGGCACTATTCGCATCTATACGGACTTTCGTGATCTCAATCATGCTTGTCCCAAAGACAATTTTCCAACGCCCTTCATCGACCAAATTATCGATGATTGTGTTAGCCACAAGGCTTTGTCCTTCATGGACGACTTCTCTGGCTACAACCAAATTCAGATCCACCCAGCCGATCAATACAAAACCACATTAACTACCCCTTGGGGTACCTTTGCATATCGTGTCATGCCTTTTGGCCTCAAGAATGATAGAGACACTTTTCAACGTGCCATGACATACATTTTTCATGATCTGGCTCAAATCATTCTCACCTACTTGGACTATCTCACCGCTTGATCCAAGAAATGCATTCAACACCTCGATGACTTACGCATTGNTGCCTTTTGGCCTCAAGAATGATAGAGACACTTTTCAACGTGCCATGACATACATTTTTCATGATCTGGCTCAAATCATTCTCACCTACTTGGACGATCTCACCGCTTGATCCAAGAAATGCATTCAACACCTCGATGACTTACGCATTGTCTTTCACAGGTGTCATCAGTACAATATCCACTTGAATCCCCTCAAGTGTGTATTATGTGTCACCATGGGACGCCTCCTTGGGTTCATCGTCTCCCAACACGGCATCATAGTAGACCCCCTCAAGGTCCAATCCATCATAGAAATTCCTCCACCATGGAATTTACACCAACTACAGAGCCTACAAGGCAAAGCTAACTTTTTACGTTGCTTTGTCCCTGATTACACCACTCGGTCACATGCTTTCCTTCACCTCTTACGTCATGATATCCCATTCCAATGGGATGAACATGACCAAATTGCTTTTGACAATCTCAAAGAAGCCCTCTCCAATGCCTAATTGATTATCCCACCCAACTATGACTGCAACTATATCCTCTACTTATTGGCCTCATCTATTTCTATAGTAGGATTTCTCGTCCAATTAGGGGATGACGATGGGGAACATGTCATTTACTATGTTAGTAAAAACCTTTCAGGGCCACCCTTGAAATACAATCATGAAGAGAAACTTTCCCTTGCATTTGTCCTCACAGTCCAGAAACTATGCCATTACATACTGCTTCGAACCACCAAAGTCGTATTCAATTCCAACCCAATGCAATACTTGCTCAGTCGTCGGAAAATTAATGACAAATTTCCCAATGGATCATCATCCTTCAGGAGTACGACCTCAAATTTTCAACACCTAAGAGCAAGAAATACCTCATCCTCATCAAACTCATCATGACATCTCCTTCCAATACTACTAGCTCTCCCATCAATATTGACTTCCCCAATGAAAATCTCTTTTTCATCCCCTCGGATGATCCTTGGTACAATGATCTCCTTGTATACCTTCGAACACAAAAGTTCAAAAACCACCTCTCTAGGGATGATCATCAACGTATTCGGCACCAGGCCCCTCACTACCTCCTTATCGGTGATATCTTATATTTCCAAGGGGTCGACACCATACTTTGTCGATGTTTGAATATTGATGAAGCTGACCAAGTCTTGAATGACTGCCACAGCGACGCTTGCGGTGGCCACTTCTCAAGGATGTCCACCACCCAGAAAATCATTCAAGAAGGCTATTTTTGGCCCACATTGTTTCATGATTGCATCCATGCTATGAAGTGATGTGACAAATTTCAGCTATATGCCAACAAAGCAAGAGTACCACCTTCTCTTCTCCACCCATTCATCATTGTCGACCCCTTTTGCAAATGGGGCATAGACTTCATGACGTGCAACCCTCCATCTAGAAATGGACACAAGTACATCATCGTTGCATTTGATTACTTCTCCAAGTGGGTCAAAGCCATGCCTACCTTCAACAACACCGCTGACACTGCAGTGCATTTTTTCTTTAACCACATCATCTCCTGTTTTGGAGTACCACTACATCTAGTCTCTGATCACGGGAAACACTTTGAGAATGATATTTTCATTGAACTATCCTCCAAGTTAGTCTTCTCCCACGAGTTCGCCTCCCCATACTACCCTCAGTCCAATAGACAGGTAGAGGTGGTCAACAAGGTCCTCAAAACCATGTTGCAGTGCACGGTTAACAAACATAAGACCAATTGGCATCACATGTTGTTTTTCACACTATGGGCTTATCACACAGCAGTTAAAACTGCCACTGGTTACACACCATTTCATCTTTTCCATGGGGTCGAGACCACTCTTTCAATTTGCATATCGAAGGTTATTTCTTGGTCAAATGTTAACTTAAAGGGTGCATGTCCTGTCAACTTCTTACATGTAGTTCTGTAAGCCCATAGTACTACAGGGATCCTTAAATCCCATTCATCTCTCCCTATGTTGCACACCTTGGTCAGTGCATTTTCCAGCATATTTTTAAAAGCCTCCATAATTTTGTTTTCTTTTTGGTGGTATATGGTGTTCTTTCGATGTTGTATCTGGAACTCCTATGTTAGTGTTGTAATTGTCTTATTCAGAAATTGAGTCCCATAGTTTCTCATAAGTACTTTATGACAAGAAAACCTGGTCACTGTGTTCTTGAACAAGAATCACACAGTTGTTTGTGCATCGCAATTTGTAATAGGTTATTCTTCTTCCCATCTGGTCAATTAGTTTGTCACGGTAATTATGTATCTCTCTCATGTTCTTCTCATTGGTGGGTTAATTGGTCCGAAAAACTCCACTGCCCATTTTTCAAACACTTGTAAGGTAACTTTTGGATTCAAGGGCATCTCATCCCTTTGTGATGGTCTCCCTACTCTCTGAAAAAAGTCACATTTCTATAAATATTCCCTCACATACTTATGGATGGTAGGCCACCATATCCCTGCACACAAGATCTTATGCATGGTTTCCTTTTCTGCATAGTGTCCTCCTACAATTCCCTCATTTTCCTTTGTCAAAATCATGGTCTTTCATTTTCTAGCACACATCGTCATAGTATTCCATCTATGCCTAAATTATATAAGTTTCTTGCAATCAACTAGTAATCGGTTGATCTTACCACTAGTTGTTTCTTTTGGGCTATTGTCATATTGGATGGAGCCACTCATGTGCTTAAGTATTGGACAATTTCTGCAAATTGGCCATCTACAATCTTAACTGAAAATAATTGTGCATATGGTAAGCTATAGTCTAGGTTACATGCATCATCTCCTGTCAAAATCCGTGACAAGTGGTATGGTCCTACTGTTATAGCCCTAAAATTCCCTACTCATTCATATATGGCATTGGCCTTCTTACTTGCATAATTTTCCAAATCACTACTGAGGAGCTCTATTTAAAAAATAAATTTTTAGAGCATGTATGCGCCATGTTGCACTATTGCCCACATACATACGCTTGATGCATACTATACATCCCATGTACATCCACTTGCTACACACAAAACATCCCGCATATACCTCCAAAAGTTGCAAAAAAATAAAACGTTGTAAGGAATTCGGTGGAATTTACCGTCTATTGGAGGTTTCCCAACCAATTCAACTGCTATATCCCGTCCTCCAACCAAATAACCATATTTTTTTCATATAAAAGGAGGTCTTGGGGTATCCTTCCACAACCAAGCATTATAATGGTGAAACTATGCCCAAATTCCCTTCCCTTCCTTTCCCAAGTATTTGCAACCTTTTGTGAGTTATTGCCTCAGTATTCCCTTTTCATCCCCTTTTCTTCCATTCAATACATTCCCTTCCCTTGAGGTGATTAGTAGATTGTGAGAAGAGGCTTATTGAAGGTGCACTTGGAGCATTGTTAAGAGGATCATGTACCAGGTTCGTGGAGCATCGGTCTGTGAGGATTGTAAGCTTCAATATTTGATTAATGAATAAAATAATCTCTTTTCCCTATCCCAAATGATGATGTTTCATCTTTTCTTTGATTTATACATAAAAATTGATATCTAACCCTAATTTATGAATAGAAATAGCATTCTTGTAACCTTTTTTTCCTAGTCTTGGATGCAGGTCAGCTTTGGGAGGATACTTGCATTCTTTGGAGCTACAGAGCTTGAGGAGATCATCACCAGACGTTGGATAAAAGGTACAGTTACTGATCTTCTCTTCCACTACTTTATGTTCATATATTTCGGTATGTTTGGGGTAGTGTAGAAACTAGATTGAATTTTAGGGAGTCATTTTCTCTTTCTATACTTTAAACCCTAGTATAGTTATAGGGGGATTTTCCTGCTAGCAGAATTGGTGACTCCACTAGGGAGTCTCTCTAGGGTTTTTAGGGAGGTTTTTTGGGTTGTTGATTGGATTCTTGTTTTCCTTTCGATTTTTAGTCAAGTTTACTAAGTCTTTTATGGGTTTTTTGTCACCTACAAGGTGCATACTAGCTTTCCTTGCCCTATTAGTCTGCCTTCTCTTTTTATTTTTGAAAAGTCTCAGAGGTGTATGCGCCCTATTTTGGGTCAGCCTGCGTACATATGTGCTCTGCACAGTAGACAACTCGTGTACATACGCAGTTTGTTGATGAAACAGTTTGTGTCTCTGTGTCTTGAAAGTGTTTTTTAACAAAGAGAGTGTTTGTCTCTTTCCTGATAGAAGTTTAGACTTCTCAGTACTTTCTTGAACCAGTCAGGGTCTCTGTCTTTGGCCATAGATTGGGTTAAAGTTTCGGTTAACTTGTTCTTTAGTTTTCTTTTGTTTTCCCTAAAAGGTTTAGAGTGAGTTGTCAAGTTTTAGATCCTCCTTTTTGTAACTTGGTTGAATCCCTGTGATCTACAGTTGGCTTAGTGTCTTTGTAAATCTTGTTTTTAGTTTTCTCTTTGTTCCTATTTCTTTCTTTGAAAAACAAAAAAACAAATTACTTCAGGTTTTTCTTGTTAAAGAAGTTTGAAAAATAAATAAATAAAAGAATTTATTTTCTTGCATGTAGTTTGGTAAAGTATTCAAGGTTGTTATTTGCAAAAGAAAAATAGTCTTCATTTTAAAGTTATTTTCGATTTCCTGAAATACAAGTAGTTTTTCTTAGTCAAACGAAAGCAAGTTTTAGGATTTCTTCATTTACAAGATCTTGAAAAATTGATTAGAAAAGTTGAATTTTACAAAGAGTTTTTACAAGCTTTGATTTAATTTCGAAGTATCTTTTGATTTAAATGATTTAAATTTATCTTCCTTATTTGTCTCTTCATAACACCTTTAGTTGCACTACCGCACCCTTTGCGTAAATCAAGCCTTAAAATTAAAGATTAACTTAAAATATATTAGACTTTTTGTTTGTAGGGTTCACCGACTAGTTTAAGGTTTTAGGCCTTGAATTAGGTGTGAAGAGGAAACTCTTCAAGGCCACTTTAAAACAAAGATTAGAGTCTGAGATAGGGAGTGCTTTTAATTCCAGCATCATAAGAGTTAGCCGGGACCCCCATATAACACAAGGGATAAACATGAGGTCGCGTGAGGAAAGGAAAAGGAGATAACCCCTCCAGAGTTGGAATAAACGTAGTGGGGATTGTTTATTGAGGATCTTTTTCAGGAATAATACCGATCACATTTGCCTACGGAGCTTCATGGACCTTGATTCTGTTTGATATCCTGAGTTGTCTTCTGGACCAATTACTTTCAACATCGTTGAAGGGATTCGGACTTGTTATCCTTCTGTTACAGAGAAATCCCCTTGTGGACAAGTGGATTCTCTCTTGGATACTAGACCCCTGTGACCAAGAAAGAAAATGTTATTGTGGATACTAACATTCCTTTTAGATATAATTAAGCTAATGTATGAAGAGGAAGAAGAAAAGTGTACCTTTTTAATGGTGTTTGTCCTCGCACAGTCCAGGTTGTGCTTCGATCCTAAGCTCCTCAATAAGTCTTGTAGAACAAAAAAAGATACAACAAACTTCCTATTATATTGAGATTAGCTCAAAAATAGATCTATCTACTACAGACAAGTTCATGAAATGTACGCAAACTTTAAAGGAAACAGGCCAAGCATAGATTTATATTAATGAGAACAAAGTGGTTCTTACAGCSATGGATGTAGTGCAACAGCTTCACCAAGCTCCCTTTGTCTAGACCCATGCTCAAATAATCCACATAGAATTTTGATGCTTCAATGATATCTCCCTTATGAGATCATAAGTTTGATACTTCACAATTCCTCATATCTATACCACTCATGAGATCATAAGTTTGGTATCTCTATTTCTCCATCTCTCCTTTTTACCATGAGAAGGCCTCCTTATATAAGCTTGGAGAGACCCAACCACTTGAGAGATATTTGGGATAAGTTGAGGATTCCTCTCCTTCAATTCTGGATCTTCCCTAAGATCATGCCTTGACCTCGGATTCTAATCCAACCAACTTCAGAGATTGAAGGGATTCTTCCTTGATTTATCTCAACAAACCAAAATTCACTCAGAAAGGGCAGTGCTCCAACAAAAGGGTGCAAAGATCATTTCAACACTCCCCCAAATAAGGCTAGGGAGCATCGGTGCTCCTTGACAGTGGGTAGGGGAGTGTTTCCTTCCAAAAATCATTTTTGAGTGGTTTTCTTCATCGAAAATGCTTTGTACTCTTCATCAAATGATTTCTCTTCCTAAAACTAGTCTTTGAGGGTGTCTTAAGTGTCCCTGTGATGTTATTAGAGGCACGACATAGGAAATATGGCAGTATGATTTTTGCAACACTTTTGGTCAAGATGTGACACTTGCGGACAAGATACGACACTTACATCACTTGTAATGACGACACTTATGACACTATTGAAGTGAGTAATTTTGAGGTGTAGCAGATTGCCCCCCAAAGTGCGAAGTTAGAAGACGTGATGACTGAAGTACTTTGTAGAATTTTTCAAGAAAGGGTAAGGACTTAGAGAACTTGATAGAAGCTGCACACAACCATCAAACAAATATCATGACATGTTTCAAACCCAAGGCAGGCATACCTATGCTTGAGTGATAAAGACTTTCAAGGTATGGCCGCCATAAAATACACTGCGAATCCATAATTATATTGACAAAAAGGTATAGCCATGGAAGATACAATGTGGATCTATACTCCTATGACCTGAACTGATCAAAGCCATGAATAATACACAGTGGATCTACGAGACGACAAGACATAGCCACGACCAATACAAAGTGGATCTATGTAACAGTGTATGTGTCAATGTTCAAAAGAAAATTTGTTGCAACGTGGGAAAAGTACATATAAGAGTGATGACTCAACCCAGGGTCCTCTTACTGATCCTGATGTAGTACGAATCTAACCACGTGAATAGATGTCCTGATGTCAAACATGGAAGAAACCACTTGATTACCGGTCAATGAGGTAAATTGTTAACAAGCACGATGGAAATCATCATTGATATCAATGATTCCCAAGATACTCTAGTACATTCCAATGAATGTGAATGGATGAGATGAAGTTGAACATCTGTGGAATCATATGATCAAAGGTTAATGATGTAAACCCATTATCGGACATGAGGAGGCATGCCATTGAGGCATCCAGGTCCCAAGGTACTAACTGGTTTCTAAGTATAGCTCTTTGATAATGTGTTGAAGTTGACAGGAATAGACTCATCGTAGGAGGGCCTTGATGTATCCCCCATCAACGATACGAAACTGACACAAAGATGTAAATTGGTAGATCAAATGAACATGGACTGACGTGGGTATTGAAACAAGATATTTGTGATGGATGACTCTCGAGGCAGATACTTCCCTTGAACACTAAGACACAACAATAGAAACATGACATGGACCAAAACATGATGATGCAGTGGGTACTGTGACTTTCATCGAGTGACCCAAAGGAGTAAAACAAATCAGAGGATTGGTTTAGTGCAGAGGTTCGGCAGATTAAAATATGTGCAAAGACAAAGTGTCATGTTCAAGGGGGACCGTAAGAGATACTGGTAATGTTCTCAAAAACTGCTTGGCTTTCTTCCTTCAATTTTTTCCCCCATCTAGATAGACAAGTACCTCTTTTTAATTTAACGAGCTCAAGGAGGGTAACATATGCTTGATATAACTCACCTTCGATAATTCCTTCTTCCTTTGTTTAATGAAATGGAAGAAGTAAGGGTTCGGTTCCGTATGGGCCCTTCAATGTATGATTTCTTAACGAGTCTAGAGAAGGTAAACTCGGTTATTTTTCATAGTTAGAGTCTGAAAATGACTTAAAGATAACTCTAGTTTTGTCCTTTTTCGTAATGTTAGTCTCGCGAGAGAGAAAAAGAGATAAACTACCACTCGAAAGACGCCCTTTCAAACCTTTTAACGAGTGTGAAAGGAAGCAAGATCACTCAACAATCTTTTCATGTTTAGAGAGCCTGAAAAGAGCTTAAAGATGACTCCAAGGGGTTCCTTTTTCGTGTATCCATGCGAGCCCAAAAAAGAGATAAACAGTTGATGGGTTACATTCTCACATTTTTACGAGCGCGAGAAAGAAAAAAGACTAAGCTCGGTACTCCGCCCCCATCTTGAAAGCTAGTGGCTTAACTCCAAAATGATCATCAAAGGCTGGAGACATGCCCCCCAAGCTTCAATTCATTCACTGAATTTGAGGATACAGGTGAATGAAATGAAGGTTCAAATATGAGACCTAAAGAAACACTCGACTCGACATCTACGACATCTGGCGAAAGACTCGACCTGACAGGAGAGGTGACTATTTCATTTTTTAACGAGCTTGACACAGGAAAAGAACTATGCTCAAGGTTCCGAGTTCAATCCCCAAATTTATTTTTTGTTTTTTAACGATCTTGTTACAGAGAGGAAAAACTATGCTCGTGACCTCTGTTTCATTTTTTAACGAGCTTTCTACAGAGAAGAGAAACTATGCTCATAGATTTTGTTTCATTTTTTAATGATCTTGCCACAGAGAAGAGAAACTATGCTCGTGACCTCTGTTTCATTTTTTAACGAGATTTCCATAGAGAGTAAAAACTATGCTCATAACCTCTGTTTCATTTTTTAACGAGCTTCCTACAGAGAAGAGAAACTGTGCTCGTAACCTTTGTTTCATTTTTTAATGAGCTTGCTACAGAGAGGAAAACTATGCTCATGGACTCTTCTTGATCATGGCTTCCAAAAGGATAACACTCTAAAAGGACACCATGTCAAGGGCCAAAAGTCCATCATGGATTCCAAGAGATTTTCATTGGATGGAAGAATAATGCTCCAGAAGGAACACATGTCGAGAGTCTCTTCAGGGGTAAGGAGATTAGGCTCCAATAGCCCTACCGAAGAGATCACCATGTCAATGACTGGATCCAAGTCATCATAATTTGAAGTCATGGAAGACAATGCCACATAATTGACCTGTGGGGGGTGATACCGACTGCATATAAGACCCGGTTAGGGAGTTCATTGGGTTGATGGTCAATTCAGGGCCAACAAACAAAATTTGATCAATAGTCACAATTCTTCCATCATGCGGTAAATATATCACATTAAAAAAAGTGGACACAATAGCTTTCATGGAATAGAAATAATCTTGCTCGAGGAGTAAATCGAAATCCAAGGGGTCCTGGACTACCATAACATCAATAAAGACTGCTTTCCCTCCCAAAGTTACAGGAAGCCAAGGAAGGATTCTTAAAGGGTGGTTGGTTCTTCTGTTAAAAGCGAACAGATTCTGGGTAACTGGCACAAACTTAGGATAACCCAAATCTTGCCAAGTAATAGAGGACAAAATACTAACAGATGAACCTTCATCTATCAGTGCATGAGGAATGTTCCGACCACAAACATGTACTGTAATATTGAAAGGAATGTGAGAGGGAAGACGAGGTCCATTTAGCACACCCCAATCAAAAAGGATGGCCTCATTACTTGGAGGAGTTTTCACAAGAGAAGGAGGAATTCCCCCCAGCACGGTAGATTATGTATCAACGAGAAAAACGTGGGAAGTATCGGTATTACTCTATAGAGGGAGATTAGGATCGATTAATGATGGCATCAGATCAACCACGTTGGCACTCTTCAAAGGAAGAGTGGGATTGAATGATGAATTAATCAGAACAACCACTTTGGCACTCTTCGGATGAAGGGTGGGACCAATCGAGGAAGGAATTGGATCAGTCACTTTGACACTCTTCGAAGGAAGAGTGGGATCGACTAATGGAAGAACTGGAGAAACCACCTTGGCACTCCTTAAAGGAGGAGTGGGATGAATCAATGGTGGAACTAGATTGACCACTTTGGCACTCGTCAGAGGAGGAGTGGGATCGATTGATGGCGGAACCATATCAACCACTTTGGCACTCTTCGGATGAAGGATGGGACTGACCAAATATGGGACTAGATCATTCACTTGAGTTTCACTTTTCATATGAAAAGTGGGGTTGATTGATGAGGGAACTATATCAGCTACTTTGGCGAGTGGTTCAACTAAGGATGAAACTAGATTGACCACCTGATCAACCGAATTGACCGGGGATGGAACCGGATTGACCAGTCCATCAACTAACAATGGGTTGGGAGAAATATTACAATAACCAATTGGAAGTTGAATCTTTTTCAAAAGAGAAGAAACCTCATCCATATAAGGAAAAAGGTGAGAATAATGATCACCTTCGCATAAAATACAAGGAAATTTGACAGTTGTCTTCTTCTTACCAACCGTAACATCACTAGTTGATGGGGTGTCACCAACATGTCTAGTAGAGGCTAATGACATGGAGGACCACACTTCTAAGACCTTGGGAATACCGGGGCAATTCCTCAGAAAGTGGTCACCGTTACAAAGACTGCAAGGGAATTTGGGTTTCAGATTCTTTGTTTTGATCTTATCAACCTTATCAACACTCCTAGTACTATTAACAGTAGTTGGTTGCTTGGATTCAACAGTTGATGTAGTTGGAGGCTTGATCCCTTTCTAGTTCTTCTTCTTCTCTTTCTGTTTCTTCTTCTTCTGATTAACCTGGTTACTCGCTTCAGAGATTTCACTAGGTGAAGAAGGAGAAATGGAAGGAGACCTGACGAGTGAAGAAGGAGAAAGTTCAACATGAGGTTGATGTGTGGGTGGTGTGCTTACATCTAAAGCACCTACATTCAATATCGCCGGAGTGGAAAACAACCATACCGGTAACCCAATTGTGAGACCTGGAAGGCTCAAAGTAGTGATGTAAGGAGGACCAATGTTTCCGTAAGAAGTAAAAACAAAGGGTTCTCCTGGAGAAGGAGTTTCTCCATTGGTAGTTTCGAGAACTGATGCCATTAAAATAAATATCCAACCTAGATTCTACTAGGGAGGACAAACATCACACGCTAAAAATCTAGTAAGCAAGAAAGAAAAAAAAACCTTCTCACAAAGAGCACACTAGTTGGTGATGAAATCCAATGTCATGGGAACAAAGTAATAAGGGGCTAAGATATATCAAGTGGAAAAGTTACGTTGACAACCTGCTTAACAGACTTACACCCTGGTGCAAGCTCCCACACATAATCGTGGGTATACCCTCCAAGGATCCTGAGTGAGTCTGGCCAACATCGATTCCAGGTACCATGAAGACCTGCCCCTCCACAGTCACCTTGTGTAAACACCCTAAAGAGATAGGCCACTAAGTTTACCAACTACAATAGTAATGCCTGGGGAAAAAGTCAACAGTTTGATCCACATCCAAGGGCAGGGTATCTAGCCTGAAATTAACTTGAAAGGATTCATCTGATCATTGTGGGTATACCTTCAAGTGACCCCCATAATATGCACAATGTCTACACCAAGACCAACAAAGCAGGGTGAGTAACTCTACCAGTCTTAATGTGACCTCGTGATTGACCCTTGTGTAAGAAGGGTTTCCCAGGACAAAATGTAGCAATTGGATTTCACCGCTCCCTAACACAAGATTCTATGTTTGTTTGCAGCTTTGGAAAGTTATCTTTCACACCTATTCCAAATCCCTACAACTAATCTAATGTAGGTTTTCTACCAAAAAATGTAAAAATGTCTAATCAATTTTAGTTTAGCGCTTGATTTTTTAGTTTGTTTTTACTCAAAAGGAAAATGGCATGGACAATATGGTGTTTTGACTGACTCGAAAGTTATGCAAAGAGATGAATATGAAATATTTTCATTTCGATGAAAGATATGCTACGAGAAGGAGAAAACATTCATCATTACAGATGCACAATGTCCCAAAATTCCAAAAAACATGCAATTTGGCTACTTCAAATGCAATCATTCAAGGAAGACAATAAAATGCGAAGAAGAATCCAAGAAATGATAGGGAGAAAGAGAAAACACTCAAAACTGTCCCGACAAAACTGCAGCTAGAAAAGGAAAATTCACATATCTCAAAGAGGTTTCAAGCTCCAAACAAGAAAAAAGAGAGTGACAAGCATAAAAAAACATCAAGAACCAATCCAAACAACTTCACAAACCAACCACAAACTCTAGGTAAAAAGTACTACAAAACAAGTTGCAAAAGACTGAGCAAAAGAAGGTAATTTCACTCAAAAAAGACACTAGCGCTCCCCTAGAAGAGTGCACAGAGTGTTTCAACACCCCCTAAAACACTATATGGGAGATATGGCGCTCTGTTATGGCCTACAGGGGGGCATTGGTGCTCCTAGAAACTCTGAAAAAATAGCCAAAAAAATTGCAAAACATTACCTAGAATGCATGAAAAAAAGACGAAATTTCTAGTGAAGGTAGGAGAAAGGTAATGGATGATGGAAAACCAAGAATTGCTTGGGAAAATGACCTCAAAGATCAAATGTAACAATGCATATATCCTTGAGTTTCCTCACAAAATCTTCCACAAAGTCAGATAAATGAGAACAAAACAGTAAGTTGACTCTAAATCGTCAAAGACAAAGAGTGACTTCAAGGTAAGGAAAAAACATCAAAATTCCAAACAAAAGGTGATCAATTCTCAGAAATTAGAGTTTTGAAGGCCAAGACCAAGATGTACTAAGGTTGTAAGATTCCTGAGCAAGTGCCAAAAGAAAGAAATGAACTCAAAGAATTAAACCCTAGAAGATTTTTCACAGAAAAGGGGCAGTGCTTTTGTGTAAAGGGAACCAGAGCATTCCAATGCTCTGTGTAAGACCAAAAGGGAGTGCCAGTGCCCTGGTAGCAAGGGAAGGGGAGCACTAGCCTCTAAAAATTCAGAAAAATGCCCAGAAACTCAAAAAATCAAGCAAACTCAGTCAATCAAATTGAATATGATGAAATCAAGAGCCATTCAACAGATCTAAGAATCAGAGACAAGGTATGGAGAAGGTCAAAAAATGAGCAAAGGCCAAAACAAGACCTAGGAAAGGAATCAAAAATCAAAGGCCGCTTCCCCAGTGGAGTCGCCAATTTCTGTTATAGAGAAATACCCTTGCAGACAAGTGGATTCTCTCTTGGATACTAGACCCATATCACCAAGATAGAAAATGCTATCGTGGACACTGACTTTCCTTTTAGATCTAATTAAGATAATGTATGAAGAGGAAGAATAAAAGTGTACCTTTTTAATGGAATTTTTCCTTGCACAGTCCAGGTTGAGCATCGATCCTAATCTCCTCAATAAGTCCTGTAGAACAAACAAAAATACAACAAACTTCCTATTCTACTGAGATTAGCTCAAAAACAGATCTATCTACTAGAGACAAGTTCATGAAATGTACGCAAACTTTAAAGGAAACAGACCAAGCATAGATTTATATTAATGAGAACAAAGTGGTGCTTACAGCCATGGATGTAGTGCAGTAGCTTCACCAATCTCTCGTTTTCTAGACCTTTGCTCAAATAATCCACATAGAATGTTGATGCTTCAATGATATCTCCCTTATGAGATCATAAGTTTGATACTTCACAATTCCTCATATCTATACCACTCATGAGATCATAAGTTTGGTATCTCTATTTCTCCATCTCTCCTTTTCACCATGAGAAGGACTCCTTATATAAGCTTGGAGAGACCCAACCACTTGAGATATCTTTGGGATAAGTTGAGGATTCCTCTCCTTCATTTGTGGATCTTCCCTAAGATCATGTCTTGACCTCAGATTCAAATCCAACCAACTTCAGAGATTGAGTGGATTCTTCCTTGATTTATCTCAACAAACCAAAATTCCCTCAAATAGGGCAGCGCTCCCCCAAAAGGGTGCACAGAGCATTTCAACACTCCCCCAAAGAAGGCTAGGGAGCGTCGACGCTCCCTGACAGTGGGTAGGGGAGTGTTGCCTTCCAAAAATCATGTTTGAGTGGTTTTCTTCATGACAAATGTTGTGTACTCTTCATCAAATGATTTCTCTTCCTAAAACCAGTCTTTAAGGGTGTCTTAAGTGTCCCTGTGATGTCATTAGAGGCACGACATAGGCAATATGGCAGTATGATGTTTGTGACACTTGCGACAATTGTGGTAAAGATGCGACACTTTCAGACAAGATGTGACACTTACAACACTTGTAATGATGACACTTGTGAAACTATTGAAGTGAGTAATTTTGAGGTGTAAAACCTTCTCACTAGAATATGCCCAACTTTCGACTATACCCGCCTAGTGATTGACTGCGAGCTAGAAACCTAGTTTCCCATATTTTATAGACTTACACAGGTGACTGCGGGGGTATACCGCAGTACCTAGGGCGAACGTAAGATTATGCTTCACAGAGTATACCCATAGGTTGCTTCCATGTTCGAGTTGCACTTGCACTGGTTAGTTTCTCTAGTGTCAATTGGCATAACCATCCTTCCCACTAGTTAGTTTACTGCTTAATTTATCTTTAGGAAACTTTTTAGTGTGTGTTTTGTGTTCCACTCTAGTCAAGCCTTACTGTGTCGTTTGATCATTTCACAAAGCGGAATATCAACAACTCTGTTGGTCATGAAGGATTCAGGGCCTATCGTCAGTTACTTTGGATCCACCTCTGCCATTGTTGAGGCGAAGACTTGATTAAGAAGGATCGTTCGAAGTGACCGGGCCACAAAAAATTGTGCCTGAGCCCACTCCGAGAAGAGACTTTCTGGCTCCAGAGGAATCCATCGTTTCTGACCTTGAGACTGAAGGTTTCACTCCATCCAATTCTTTTATTATCAACTTGTCAGCATTGATCTTGATTCAGATTGTCCCTCCTGAGGTGACATCTTATGAGCACCATCAAGTTCTACAAGCAATAATGGAAACAAATGTTGCTACTTTGTCTGAGAGTCCCTGTACTCCCATTATGGCTACTACTGGAGGGGGCATCCTACCTCCTCCCCCACCTTCTCCAGTCAGGACCACATTTGTCCTGACTCTCACAACTACGGTAAGTGGTCTGATACCTTTAACGACTTCGACCATTGTTTCGTTTACTCAGAACGTGACCATTGGGATTCTCGGCTTTGACACAAACTCAGTTCTAACTTATTCTACCTTACAAACGATGGGTCAGGGGGCAGGGAGTTCAAACGCTCCCTTGCAAGGGTCAATCGTGGGCACTATTGTCCCTTTTAATGTTATCCCTTACAGTGGGGGTCATATACCTCCTTCATCCACTTCGCTCAGCAACACTTTTCAGTATCCACTCGGGCCTAACGCTAATTATATCTTGTTTAGTGGAGGCATTTTAGGACCTTCCTCTTACACAACGTTGGTGGGATCTATGTCGTTCTCTTTTTTTGGTGCATTTGGGAACAACGCTTTCTCTTTGGCTACTTTCTCGACTAGGGGCAACCCCAGCTTTGGTCAACAGAACACGGTACAAGGTGCCATTCCTTCACAGGGAGCAATGACTAGAGAATAATCCAAACAGGGTGTTTGGAATCCTTGGCAGGGCTCATTTCCCTCACAAGGAATGTCGATCAAGGGTAACCCCTTCCATACTCAATGGAACCCTGGGAAAGGATTTGTACCCATGCTCGTCGGATTAGTTGGGAGCATCCCCTTCCAAGGTCCTTGGAACACAACGCATGGATCAATCCCTGTGTAGGATATGTCTTCCATTTTCGGGAGTCATCCAATGATGCCTCAACAGACGCAATTTCATTTTTCTAGTCAAGGCCATGGTTTCTACCAAAACCCTGGCCAGCAGTCCAACTTTTCCTGGAAATGTGGTGCCAGTCAAAACCCAAGGTCCTCTTTTCCTATAAATAATTCACAACCGAAACTACCCTTTCTGGAAACTCTACATTTTCCAAACTTGTCGAGATTATTGAATGACCCGATTTGTCATGATCCGCATTGGCCCCCCATGTCGACTAAGTTTCCCTCAAATATTCTGAAATTTGAGGGAAATCCTGGAGAATATCCAGGTGATCATGTGTCTACCTTTCACTTGTGGTTCTCCTCAAACTTGTTGAAAGACAACTCAGTTCAATTGCACCTTTTTCAACGCACTCTTATAGGGGGTGTTGTGAAGTGGTATATTGAGCTCAATGGCTCAAGGTAGTCTTACTTTCACAACTTGGAATTGGTCTTCTTGAACCATTTCCAATTACCTATGAGATATGATGTTGACACCAAACTTTTGGCCAACTTTGAGAAAACCAAGGCCGACCACATCTCAGATCATATCCGAGAATGGCGGTGAAGAAAGAGCTTGATTAAGGTCAAGGTCCCTCTTGCTTTCTTGCTTGAGTGGCTATTGAAGTCTTTGGTTCCCTGTATATCCAAGGATGTAGAGACTTTTGGGGTGTTTTTAGAGGAGGAGGCTATTATGAGATCCCAACAGCTAGAACTGATATACTCTTAGTATGGAATGCTCTATGAGATATTTCCAGATGCACCATGGTCTACTCTCGATAAGGCCAAACAAAATTCTGGGCCCCGTGTTGATGGCATTGTGGGCTCTATGCAAAGAAATTCCATGGATCTGTATTCAAATCATTTGAAACAATTTTTAATACAAAAGACTGTGGCCAGCCAAAATCTAAGTTTGGTTGTTCCCCCTACCCAGACATCGGATGTACATAGTGTGCAGTCGATGAATCCTATGGCTAACCAACAGAACAAGGGAAAGAATAAATAGTGAAACAGGAAGGGTAAAGGAGATAAAAAGTCTTCCAATATTGTTGGCGGGGGGGAAATGGAGAAGAATAAGTCGAAGTATCTGTGTAATCCTTGCATGAAGTACCACCTAACTCACCTATTCCCTCATCTTGCAGAAGCCCAAAAGATATTAGCAAAAAAATAGCTTGTTGTGTTGACAAACCCTTTTCCACAAGGGAAACATATGGCTCAGGCTTCCGCATCCACAAGCATGGTAGGGGGCAGTCAAGGACCCCCCATGCCTACCAATAACAACTTGGCTGCTAACATTTACATGATGAACGTCAATTCTCTACATTTATCGACCAGGACTCATGACTATGGAATGTTAGAATCTATCAACAAGGGAAAGGAAGCCACCAACACATTGAATCATCTCCAAATTGAGAAGGCAGTGGGAAAAGCAATGACTCACATCCCTAAAGGTGTGTTTAAGAAGGCTTCCCATAATCTAAATGCGAGGGCCACTCAGAACTACTCTATCATGGAGGATCTGGCACAGACCCCATATGTGATGTCCACTCTGTAGGCCCTCCAAAGATGCCCCTCATAGAGAAAAGATTTGTTGTCTGCCTTGGGAGTGGCAAAGACTAGTAACCCAAGAGCGATCATTTTCGATCCAACTGACTTAAAACCTTGTCTTACTCACCACGTTGCCTTTCAGATAGTAGTGGCTTATACCACGAAATATTTTACGTGGAACTTTTTTTGTATGATGGTTGATGATGGTGCCTCAACTTGCGTGATGTCATTGGTGTGTTGGAAGGCCATTGGCCAACCTGAGATGTCTCTGTCACCTATGTTGCTTACATATTTTGATGGTCGGTCGTTTAGACCACATGGAATAATTCATTCCTTTCTTGTGTATTTAGGGGGTAAAACTGTGTGTGTCGAAGTTGAATTAGTCGATGCACCCCTCAACTACAATATCTTTTTAGGATGGAGTTGGATTTATGCGATGCATGAGGTGGTTGCCACAAATTTTCGGGTCTTGTGCTTCCCACATGAGGGTCGAATAGTGACCATCGACCAGTTGTCCTTTTCTCATCCAGACCCTTCATCAGGGGCTTCCATGGTCTCGATGATTGATAACCCGTAGCCTGGCACTGCCAACTTAGGTGTTAGCTTGTTTCCATCGTTGATAGGAAATTTTGATTACCCATCGCCTTTCAACGATCTAAAGCTTATATTGGTTGTTCCTGGCCAGTCGAAGGCTACAATTTTGAAAGTCTCATCTTTTAGAACAAGCTACTTTCATGACCCATGGAATTTACCTTCCCCATCAGCTTCAATGAAGGGGATAGGGCACCTTGGCATGGTCATTCCCTTATCTGTGATTGAGGTTGCATACAACATTGTCCAGCAAGCCTCATCCAACCCCAATCTCACTCCCTCACATGAGTTAGATCCAGTTCTCGAGCCTATTTGGGCTCAATATTATCTTGCCACTCAAGATCCTTTAGACTTGGTATTTCCCTCCAACAAGGATATTCTCGAGGAAATAACCGGTCCCGACAGAACTTGGGATGATCTACATCATATATCTTATTTTCTTCTTGCACTTAGGAGAGTGGAGGCGGGAGAGTTTTTTTTGACCGTGAATGGAGATAGTCCTTGTCCTATCAATCCTCTAGATACACATAAAATTTACACCGAGGGTAACATGGAAAGCATTGATACAACAATTCCAATTGATATCTCCAAAACCCCTAGCATCTTGGAGAATGTTTTCTTCGAAGCGGATTGCTCCCCCGAAGAGATTCTAACTTACACCGAGTTATTAAAATATTTTCATGATGTTTTTTCCTGGTCTTATGAGGAGATGCCAGACATTGACCCACAAATTGTCGAGCATGAAATCACGACTTATCCTGGTGCCAAACCGATCCAACAGAAGCTTCGTCCAGTCAATCCTCAAAAATTGGCAGTAATCAAGGCAGAAGTAGAAAAACTGCTCAAAGTCGGTTTTATCTACCCTGTACAATTAACGGAATGGGTGTCGAACCCGGTTCCGATCAAAAATAAATATGGAATGATTCATGTTTGTATGTATTTCCATGATTTTAATAAGGCCTTCTTGGAAGAAAATTTCCCAACCAATTTTATCGATCATATTGTCGATGAATGTGCAAGTTGCAAAGTCTTTTCGTTCATGGATGGTTTTTCAGGATACAATTGGATTCAAATCAAACCCAAGGACCAACATAAAATACATTTGTAAAAAATGTTATCCATAAATCAAGAAAGATTGATGTGTGTGTGTGTGTGTGTGTCCAAAAAATAGTGTTATGAGTACAAAAGTGGGCATGAAATCCTCAAAAGTCATCAATCTACATCATTGGGCTTACGCCCTCAAAAAATGTATATAGTACAAAATGTTCCCTCGACACATCAATGGTCTGAAACTATCTAAGGTTGAGGCCTATTGGCCCTTCTATAATCAACGATGACATTTTCAAGACGTTGGAATAGCTGGACCCAATTTTGAGGCACCCCTACTACATGTGGCTGCATAGCCGAGGGGAGATCCTTGATCTCGGCCATAGGAACTGCACGAGTGAGCGCAGTGAGTTTTTGATCCACTTGTCGTAAGACTCTATCAGCCTCTCCGAATGGGGTTCCTCACGTAGTTGTTGGTCCTCCTGTCATTGTTGGTCCTACCTCTGGTTGAGGACGACGTCGATTCCTAGCAAAGTATGTTAGTCAAAGAGGCCCCACATATGTACATAACAGATTCATAAGTCAGTACTCTACACACCTATAAAAAGGATATATATATGAAAATTAAAAATTTAATAAAATTTAAAATATATATTACCTATCTCGCCACGCTCCTCGTCGTGAGGCACAAGAATGTTTGGGTCTATGATAAATTTGATCCATGCATAGGGGTAATCCTCGATCACCAGGATCTGACGTGCCCACCAGTGAAAAAATTTGTCATCAAAGGCCTCTATAGTCCTCACTCCACCCTATCTAGGCAGTAAAGATTCCCACCTTCTCATTGTTGGGAAGGAGGCTACATGACACCGTGCCATCTCTTTGGGACTGAGACTGGGCACCCTCTAAAATAAGGAGCATAGAATGGTACAAAACCCAAAGTTCTTGTTGGTACATTGCTGACACTTTATGAGTTGTCTCTTCATGCATACAAGCATGGTGGTACTCCAGTAAAAAATAGTTTCCTCCAAACATTGAATGGAACAATTCATATGTGTGTGTGAGGCCTCATGAAGTGTCACAGATCAATTAATCCACTTGATCAGAAGTAGGATCACGCATAAAGAGAGTTTGGTGATTTTTTGGATTGGCACTTAAGAACCTAATTTCTCAATGACAGCCTCACAGTACATGTTTATGTAATCCTCAATGTTGAAAGGACCTGGAGGAAAATTCCTCAAGTTGATTGGTTCCCATCTTCTCGAGAGGCCAGTCAGAAAGTATATATCCTTTGTGGTCGGGGTCAGTGATTGACCCTCCAGCATAAATTCCTCTACATTAGGATGCCAATAGTCCACAAGAGCATTGAGCAGCCTCAATTGTGCCCTCATAAATGGACACTAGAAGAACTTCCATAATCTGCATTGTTTCAGTGTAGCGATGGCCACAGGGTCCTCCTTGACCAAGACGTCAAGCTCCTCATGCTCTATCTCCCTCCAGTGAACATACATCCTGTCACATGACAAAAGTGGAGAGAAGTTAATGATTGTTTTTTTTATTTTTTCAATGTAAAGGAGGGTGTATGTGGGTTGTTTACTACACAGTCACGTATGTATGCGGGTTGTTTATTATTCTACCCGAGTACATACGCGGGTTAGCCTTGTACAACCCACGTACACGTAGGGACTTCCTTTTTACAAGAGTGCACCCCTCTGAAACTAAAAATTAAACTACAGAGGAGGAATTGAAATGCAAGCATAGGTATTTTGTACTTACTTGGTCCAAATAGAAGGTTGTTTGATCCACTGTAGCTCCCGGAATCCACTCTTTTAACAAAGGGGTTTTTTGACCTCTTGGTTAATTTCCAATTTGCAATGGTAAAAATGAGTTGTCCACCTCTACTTATAGAAGTTTTTGGTTGTTTTTTCCCCTTTTTGGTCCCCTTCGTCATTTTTCTTGGATTAGTGGTTACTCGAATTCACATCTCATTTTTCTATTGGTCGTTTCGGCACTTTTCTCCTTTCGGTTTGGTAATTTTTGGGGGATTGGTTACAATTTTGACATCCTTTGGAAAAAATCAGTTTTTTCCAACTTTTACATATAAGTTAGGATTTCATTCCCACTTTCTTTATCTCATTGTATTTTCCTCTTTTCCATAGGATCGACCCCGCCAAAGTGTGACATGGAACCTTCATTGTTGCTTTATAGGTGTCGTAATTAGGTTATAGATCCTGCCTTTACATAGATGCCCTAGCTAGATCATTTAATGCATTTTTGGCATCCATGCTGTCAGTATTAACTATAGGCTTGGGATTCCTCAATTAGTCCCTTCATGATTACCTATCAAAGACTCATTCTTTTTTCTAATCATCATTCTTGGCCTTACCCTCAAGACTCCCTAATGAGCACACTTTGTTGTCTTTCAAGCTCGCTCTAAAATTCGAAAGCAACATCTAGCAATACTATACTTATTCTTTTCGATCTCATCTGAATTACTTGAGAAAAGTATCCCCTTAGAGTATTCTTTAAGCCCTTTCCAGACTCTCTAAAAATGAAAATATTGTCGAGCAATCTTGTTGCCCTTCACGCTGGCCAAATTCAAATTTGAAGGCACATCTATCCGGTGGTAGTTCCCCTTTTTTAGCTCGGATGGTTAATTTTATGAATAAAGGTATGCTCTAGGAACTTTGGTTCACTAGAAGAGTATTCTCACACGTAATTTTAACCCTTTTTCGGGCCTGAGGGACTAAATCTTCGAAAAAAGGAACATTCTCCTTGGTTTTGGTTTATCACCTTTTTCGGGCCTTGGAGATTACTTACGAAAAATGAACCCCCCTAGAGTCCATAGTTAAGCTCTTTTCAGACTCCCTAAAATTTAAAATATCGTCGAGTGACATGGTTACTTCACACTCGTTAAATTGGTCTAGAAAAACATCTACTGGCATGAGTTTAACCCTTTTTCCAGCCAATATATTATAGCGGAAAAAGGTACGGCTCAAGAGATTCGTCTCACTGGGAGAGTTCTCCTCGATTACTTTTATACTTTTTCGGGCTAAGGATACTAAACTTAGAAAAAGGTTGAGTCCATAGTTAATCTCTTTTCATACTCCTTAAAATTGAAAAGATAGTTGAGTGATCTTGTCTTTGTCACACTCGTTAAAATGGTTTTGAAAAGACGTATTTTCGGTGCAAGTCTAACCCTTTTTTGAAATGACTAGAATAACTCCGAAAAAGGTACTCCCTGGAGTCTTCTTTTGTGTTTTTTCAGACTCTCTAAATGTGAAAAAACTATCGAGATTACCTTCTCTAGGCTTGTAAAAATTTACATAGAAGGGGTCTCCCTATGTCATGCTTAATCGCATTGTGGGTCTCATCTTTGTGTCTTTGGCCTATTGTTGACTCCATGTTTCTCTCAACTGAACCTTTGAAGCATCCCTTATACACAAGTCTCACAACACTTCTTACCTCTATGACCTGACACCTTGACCCATGGAGGAATTTTCCCTGAGTGTCCTTATCCTGCACATGTCTCCTTGCCCTGTGCATTTGTATGTTCCATGCGCTTGGAACCAATTTTATTGTCGCGACACTTATTCCTCCTTTGTAACGTAGCATTCTTTTATTCTTTTTCAAGCTCTTTAAAAATTGAAAAAGACAAAATATATATATATATATATATATATATATTCCAAAAAGAGGGGACGGGAAATATACATTCTTTTTTCGCCAACAAAGATAGTCACCCTTGGACAAATCATATCCTTATGTTTGTTCGTCAAGCATTGGGATCTAGTATGACCTTAGGAAGTTGTTCTCACTACATAGAGTCGTGTCCTCCTCTGTTTGGTTACTCTTCCAAACATATGGAGAGTTTGTGTTGCCTCCTGCATCACAAACTTATGTCAATGTCACGTTGCTTGAGTCTGATCATCTTTTGTGATTTTTCCAAGGAAAGTTGTATCCAACTTGAGTCGGCCTTTATGAAATTTGTATCTTGACTTTCATGAGTCGACCATCCTGAGAATCCAGTAAAATCCAGATTCAAAATCAATGAAGTTCTATGCCTGATCATCGAGATCCTCCAGTATTTTCTCGACGAATTATCGAAGACCTCAGAGTAGTTAGTATAACACTCCCATTGTACTCCTACGTGAGTTTTGAATATCTTTAAGTTGTTGCTCGAGCTATGAAKAYTGCATCTCCAGCCGCAAGCGTCACTATCTTCTTGAAGATGCATACTGTACTTCTATATCTTCGACTAATTTTGATATGTATATCTGTTGTGTATTGTTCGTGGATACACTTTATATAGTTATATGACTTGGATMTACAGTGTATTTTATTGGCATCCATGATTTAGTTCATCCCGAGCATGGGCATGCCCGTCTCAGAGAGACAATTKTTTTTTTGCAKATGGCACCTCTTGAACTCTGGTCTTGGGCTCACTTGATTTTGTGCATTGGAGAATATGTTGTAATTTATTTCAACCATTAGTTTCTCTTATGATCTCATGCATTAGGGTGCATTTTTTATATCCCTAAAATTACCTACTCATGCAATATGGAATTGGCCTTCTTACTTGCATAATTTCCAAATCACTGTTGAGGATATCTATTTAAAAAAACAATTTTTAGAGCATGTATGTGCCCTGATGCACTACTTCCTGCGTAAATACGCTTGATGCATACTAGACATCCCACATACATATGTTTGTTGCACACTAAACAACCCGTGTATACCTCCAAAAATTGCAAAAAATTAAAAAGTTGTAAGGAATTCGATGGAATTTACGAGCTATTGGAGGTTTCTGAACCAATTCACTTGTTATATCCCATCCCCCAACCGAATAACCATCCTTTTGTCATATAAAAGGAATTATTGAGGTCTCATTCCACAACAAAGTATTAGAACAATGAAACTCTACCCAAATTCCCTTCCCTTCCTTGCCCAAGCATTTGTAACCTTTTGTGAGTTATTTCCTCAGCATTCACTTTTCAGGGCCTTTTCTTCCATTCAATTCATTCACTTCCCTTGAGGTGATTAGTAGATTGTGAGAAGATGATTATTGAAGGTGCACTTGGAGAAATGTTAATAGGATCCCGGACCAGGTTCACGAAGCATCAGCCTATGAGGATTCTAAGATTCAATATTTGATTAATGAATAAAAGAATATCTTTTCCCTATCCCAAATGATGATGTTTTATGTATTTTCTTTGATTTATACATAACAATTGATATCTAACCCTAATTTATGAATAGAAATAGCATGCTTGTAGCCTTGTTTGCATAGTCTTGGATGCAGGTCATATTTGGGAGGAGACTTGTAGCCTTTGGAGCTACATAGCTTGAGGATATCATTACCAGACGTTGGATAAAAGGTACAGTTACCGATATTCTCTTCAACTGCTTTTTGTTCATCTATTTCGGTATGTTTTGGGTAGTGTAGAAACTAGATTGAATTTTAGGGAGTCATTTTCTATGTCTATACTTTAAACCCTGGTATATTTATAGGGGGATTTTCCCTCTAGCACCTACATTATGTTTTCCTAGCTTCATGATAACTTCAAAATCATACTCTTGGAACAATAACAACCATTTGCAGATCTTGCCCCCCAACACTGATTTGTTCACTAGATATGTGAGTGTAGAATGATATGTATACATATTGAAGTGGGATCCCAACAGGTAATGTCTGAACTTATGCAGAGCATACACCATTGCTAGACCTTCCCACAGTCGACAAATTTCTAATAGCCAACATAATCAGATGATCTAATTCGTCTTCTCTAGTGTAGGATAACACTACAACGATTGTTGTTGATGATGTGTCCACATTGACATGAAACTCTTTCTGCCAATCTAGGAATACCAGAATAGGCGCAGTTACTATGCTATGTTTCAATACATCCATACCCTTATGACAGTCTTCATTCCACTAAAACTTAGCTTCTTTCTTTCGTAACTTCTCCATTGGGGTTGTAATATGTGCATAACCTTTAATAAACTTCTGGTAGTAACCTTTATGTGTTGTTCTCAACCGTCGCACTGATTTAGGTGGTGGTAAATTGAAAATTATTGATATCTTGTTTGGATCAACTAACAGACCTTTCTTGCATACTACATGGCCTAATAGTATCTCGAACGATGCATCGAAAATGAATTTCTTCAATTTTAACAAAATCTAATATTTTCTACATCGATCAAGCATCAACCTTATAGTTTCTATGTGATCCTTCAATAGGATAAAGACAGTCCAGTCATCTAAATATACTTCAAGAAACTGGTGAATAAACTCCTTAAATGTTGTGACAACCACTCTGGAAAATACAGAAGGTGCATTTTTTAACCCAAACAACATCATTGTGTATTGGTAGCTTCCCCACTCTATCATAAATGGTGTCTTATGTCTATCTTCTGGTGCAATATTTATCTGATGGTATCCTGAAAATACATTGGTGAATGGATAGGCCTTTTGTCCTCCTATGTTTTTCAATAATTCATCTGTAAAGGGGGTCGGGAATGGGTCATGCAAGTAGGCATCATTCAATTGTCTCAAGTCTACGCAAATTCTAATACCCCCTACCTTCTTATCTTGAACCATCATCAAACTTATCCATTCAGATTCTACGACGGGCTCAATTATACCAGCTTCCATCATCATGTCAAGTTTTTCTTTCACTTTTTCCTTATACTTTGTATTTAACCTATAATTTCTTTGTCTCAGTGGTTTAGCATCAAGTTTCAGCAGAATATTCATCTCACCTAATTATCCAGCTATTCCCTTCATCTCAGAAAAGGTATTTGGAAAAATATTTGATACTCACGTAATAATTCTGTGATCTTTCTCACGGTCTTGTCATTCCAATAATCCCCAATGTTTGCAAACTTTGGCTTCTCCTATGTGCTAATGTTCACTTTTCGCACTCTTAAGGGTTTGGCATATGCATCATATTCAAGCGTTGGACCTATGACGTTGTGCTCCCCTTCAATTTTGGATACCTGTACATTTCTTGGGTCTTATTTGTCTTTTTCATCCTAGGTAATGTTATAGCATTCCAATAATTCATGAGTTGTCACTGACTCTCTGTGCGCACTATATGTAGGTACTAATTCTTCTTGTCCTTGTTCCATAAAAAAATTTCCTCTAACAACTTGTAAGACTACATCAAATAAAGGTGACTCGGCTTCAAAAGTAAATTTTACCTTAAAGTTTTGGATTAGCTCCTCCTAGTTAGTCGTTTGTTTGTGCACTTCTAGCTCTAAGTATTGATTCCGGGGAACTGTCTCTAGTGTATGTATGAACCTATGTGTCCATTCCTATTTTTTCACTTTCTTCCAAGTTGCCATACATCATGCCATGTGGCCTTTCAGATTTCTCATGCATGTATACTTGGGAATATTATCCTATGTTCCAAACCTTATTTGCATCAGCSTTTTGCAATGTTTCCAATCTTCTATCCATTCCTTGTGGGTTTCCCACCATCTCACTGGGGTTTCTCTCAATGAAACATATAATGMTAAAAATMTTTGTTGTTTATGTATATATCTCTCTAATTTGTAAAACAATAACTTATCATACTTAATCCATCAAACTTTAGTGTATCGTGTACCTTTATTCTAATCCAACGCAAAGAGAGAGTAATGTGCACACACCTTCTGGTCAATACTTCATGCAACATGTTCTATCAGTGTTGTTCATGCACAAGAGCTTATGCTTCTCCAACTAAGTGCACCATCTGCAGTGATATTGACATAGTCATCCATCTGTACAGTCTTATTATATAAGTTATCAATTTCCTTTCTTGTGGTATCCAAATATATTATTTCCTACATCGGGTCTAATAGCACAGTAACTTTTAATCCTCCTCCTTCAAAAATCATCTCTCTTTTCTTCAGGTTGATAATTGTCTGATTTTCGAAGGCCCAATCTATTCCAAGCAAAGTGGGGTACGACTAACTTTTATCCACAATCTCGATGAATTCAAAGTCAGAAACATTGTACACTCCATCTATGTTCACGGGTACTCCTACCGGTATCTTGATCGATATTATCTTATTTTGGTTAGCTAACCTCAACTGAATAGTTGAACATACTAGTTGTGGTTTCCCCATCATTTTCCACATTTGTCTTGGAAGAACATTGACATCTGATCCTAATTCCAAGATGACATTGTCCATGTCATATTTCTCTATCTACGCACTTAATATGAACTCCATGTTTGTCCTCTTCTTGCACTGGACTTGGTTCACTTCTTTCTACGTTGTAGATACTTCTTTGTCATGTGTAAAATGATCAATCATCCTGCGCAGTGTATTCAGTGTTGTCTCATCTTGCATCAATTCTAAGTAGTGTTTTATAAATTACTTCAAAGTATTTACCTTCTTGATTTTTCTGTCTGGAATAGTGCTATCACACACCGGTGGCATATCGTATATGAGTGTTATCTTTGGCATTGAAGCTATCCAGTATAGTCCTAATATTTATTTCCTTGATTGATGATAAGTATCATTTTCTTGATGTGGGTTGAATGTTGGCATAGGCTCAACTACTTTTCTTATCCATTGTTCTACTCCCTTTCCTTTGTTTGTTGCGTCTGGTCCAGTTCTCTTCCCACTGCACGTAACAACTACTACTTTTGGTTGATCATCGTGTTCTTTAAGAACTATCATTTGCAAGTTTTGGTTCTAGTTCTAGTGTTGGTTTTGATTCCCTCTCCCCTGCCACTTTTCTAACAATTGAGGACAGTCATATGTCACATGATCCAAGGCCCTACAATACATACATGTCGTGCAAGGATTTTTGTAATCTCTTGCTAAGTTTTCATGTTGATTAAAGTTGTAACAAATTATTGGTCATCTTCCTCCTCGACCAAATCCTCCATGTCCTCGACCTTTGTTGAAACCTCCACATCCACCCTGGTTAAATCCCCTTGGAGTGTTATACTATGGAATTTCCCCTTTTTCTGTGACATTTTCCTTCTGGATTCTATAGGGATCTAAAGTGTGTTCTCCCATCAAGTCGAATACGTGACAGTCTTTCTCCTTCTGTCCTACCAATTTTCAAAAGTTACAGAATAAATTTCTAGAGGTTCTATGATATTTCTACAGTAGGGTAAGGGCATTCATATGATTCCCCCATGTCTTACATATCTCGCAGTACCCTACTCCTCCTTCCAAAAGGTTCAGTGCTCCTATGGCCATATACTACATGAATGCTAGACACTCTTCCTTTCTTTGGCCTCATGTCTTACATGTTATGCACCAAACATGTATGTGCTTCTCCTTTTCCTTCGCTATCTCTGATAATTTAATTCTCAATGCATCCAACTGTGACTATACATGTGCCATACCTACACCATATCCTACCATAGATGCTTCTAACTTCATCGCGATTTCCAACACTTCGGGTTGTGATGTAACCTTCTTTCAGGTTAACGGACAACGGATGTGAGGTAATAGGTCAGCTATAAACCATTCTCAATGTTTTTATTTATGAATATGAAAGGTTAACCAACCCATTACATATTTAAATCTTTGGTCGAAATCCCAAACTGTCTCGTTCTGTACTTGCTTAATTTTCTTTAGTTTTGTAATATATTGAAATTTGGATTTTGGCTTCTTGAATTCCTTTAGCAATGCTTGTCATATTTCTGCCAAGGTTCTTGATTGTTTGGATGGTGTAGTTGTTTGAAACTTAATATACCACAGTAGTTCTCTGCCTCTAAACATTGTATCCAACTGTGAAATTTTCGTCACCCCTTGGAAATTCTTCGCATTCCATATTGTGTTGCACACAAATAAGTGTTGTTCAAGGTCCTCTGACCTTGTTCCCTAAAACTCAGGAATTCTCAATGTATGGTATACCCCAACCCATTCTTCTCATTCCATATTTTGTCGCACACAAATAAGTGTTGCTCAATTTCCTCTAACCATGTTCCCTAAAAATCAAGAATCTCAAAGTATGGTATATCATATTAGGTGTTGTACTTACCTTTAGTGATGTTGATTGGCTCTGTTTTGTTTTATTTTTCCCTCTACTCTGACTATTTCTCTGACTGCCTCCACTTATTAAAATTTCTCTTGAACGAGCCTCGATTCCTAATTCAATTCTTAACTATGCACATGGGGTCATGGGTTCGACGCAGATTCTGATCTGAGGTGGAATTCCTTCTTTTGTTGGGTAGTACTAAGGATTTTTGTTGGATGTATGGGCTGACCCAAGTTCTACCTTAGTTCTCCAACAAAACCCTTATCACCATCGGCCCTTCTGGTAAACCAGAAGGCTACACCGCACACAATGCAGTCCAACCTGAGATGGTTTATGGGTGACTGTAGGACGCGGGTGTCCACAGTCATGGAAGGAATTGGGGGATGTTCCTTTTACTTCTATTTCTACTTAAACATGCACTATATTACAATATTCATCAGAGTCATTAATTCATTCATTCATAACATTCATTTTGTATATGTGTTTTAGTGCACGCTGTAAGTAAAGTCATTCATTCATCTATCTAACCATTCAATCATAAATGCAGGAATAGTAAATACATTCAAACAAACTGTAACAACCCTGGTTAAATAGATGCATAGGGATGATTAATTATAATTAATTTGATAATCTGATTGTCCTAATATGTTATTTAAACAATAATTATTTCTTAAATAATATTAACTAATTAATTATTATTAATTATTTTTCCATATCTGTCAATGATTAATTAATTATTAATT
>SNQJ01S0084229.1:18825-40591 GCA_010110895.2 Picea sitchensis
GAGAATGGCATGGATCCCATTGACATAGTGTAATACAAAGGTCCTAAACTGCATGCTCCAAACAAGTTGTAGTTAGCACTTGACCCGATAGGTTGCTGGAAAGCATTACTGAGTGAGGGGGATGGAGGAGGTATGTGACCCCCTCCATAAGGGATAACATTAAAGGAGACTGAGGTGTCCCCAATAGATCCTTGAACTGGAGAATTTGAGCTCCCGACCCCAGACCCATGGTCTATAAGGTTCAGTAGGTAAGGACTGAGTTCGAATCAAAGTCGGGCATCCCATATAAGAATGGAGGGCTCATCGCACTTTGCGTAAATAGAGCAGTGGTCCTCGCGGATGACGGTATTAGACCATTGCCCGAGGTAGAGGGAGTCGATACCACTATGGTCCGAACTGGAGAAGGTGGGTTAGGAGGAAAGATACCCCCTGTGGTAGTAGCCGAAGAGGTAGTATGAGGACTCCTGGACGAAGTAGCAACATTTTCTTCCATGGCTGCTTGTAAGACTAACTGGCGCTCGGCAGGTGTCACCTTAGGAGGGACAACTTGTACTATTATTGGCGATGACAAGTCGATGATCGGAGGGTTGGATGGCCCAAGATCTTCCGCTCCAAGTTCTAAAACAGTAGGTTCCTTCGGAGTTGAGTAATCTCCTCTCAGAATAGGCTCGGGCACAGTTTCCTGCGGCCTGGTCGCTTTGAACGACCCTTGTTGGTCAAGTCTTCATCGTAATGGTGGAGGTGGTGGCTCTAATGCAACCGCCGACAGGTCCTGAAGCCTTCGGGACCGACCGAGATCTTGATCTTCCACTATGTGAAAAGATCAAGAACACAGTAAATCTTTAACTATCGTTTAAAACCAAGAACACACTAAAAAATTTCCTATAAGATAAATCAAGCAAACCACTATCTAGTAGGAAGGACAGTTACGCCATCCAACACTAAAGAAACTTACCAGTGCAAGTGCAACTCGAACATGGAAGAACCCTATGGGTATACTCTGCAAGGTGTGACCCGACGTCTTCCCTAGGTACCACGGTATACCCCCGTAGTCACCTGTGTAAGTCCTTTATAATATAGGCAACCAATTTTCCAGCTCACAAATAGTCACCGGGTGGGTATAGTCGACAGTCGGGTGGACCGCAATGAGCAGGATAACAAGTCTGAAACCTATCAAGGGTATCGAAAGAAAGTGGCCTGGAAGACAACATAGGATCTCGAACGAATTCGAGCTCCATGAAGCTCGGTAGGAAAATGCAGGCAATAGTATTCCCATGAAAGATCCTCAATATGTGTTCCCCACTACATTTAGTCCGACTTTGGAGGGGTTATCTTCGCTGCCTTTCCTCACGTGACTTCATGTTTAGCCCCTGTGTTATAGGGGAGTCTTACATAACTTTCATGTCAATGGAATTTAACACTCCCTAGCTTTGACTCCAATGTTTGTTTAACAACCTTGAAGAGTTTCCTCTCCAACCTAATTCAAGGCCCTAACCCTAAACTAATTGGTTGACCCTACAAACATAAAAGTCTAATTAATTTTAGGTTTAGCTTTCGTTTTAATGGCTTGATTAAATCAAAGGATACGACGATGAAAATAGTGATGTTATGGGAGACAAAAAGAGGAGAAAAAGACAAAACTTGAAAGAMAAATTACTTCTAGTCAAAAGTAAAGATTTACAACTAACTCTTTGTAACCAACTTTTCTTCAGCTAACTTTTTTCAAGATCTTTAAAAAGAAGACTTAAAATGAAATTTCACTTGACTACAAGCTACTCAAGTTTCAAGAAATCAATAAAGAACTTAAAAATTGAACTCTTTTTCCTTTCTAGTACAATAACTAACTCCAACTACTTTACCAAACTGAAAATGAAAAATCTCTGTTTTTTTTTTAAATTGCTTCAAACAAAAAAAAATGAAATAAAACTTTTTTTCTCTTTTTCAAAGAAAATGAAAGGGGTAAAAAGAATAATAAGACAAGACTAAAACAAATCTTTGGCCTACTGCGGATCACAGGAAATCATAAAAGAAACCAAACAGGAAGATAAATCATTCAAAGACTCGCTTAAAACCCTTTCAAAAGTAAACACAAGAATCTTCAAAAAGACAAGTAACTGAATTCTAACCCAAGCTATGGTTGTAAAAACAGAGACTCTGAACTATGTCAAGAAACCCTGAGAAGTATAAACCTCAATCAGTAAAGAGGTTGGCTGCCTCTTTTAAAAAAAAAAATATTGAACCAGGTACGCTATTGTTGCTTCAGCAACCTGCATATGTACGCGAGTTTTTAACTGAGAAGGGCGCGTATGTACGCGGGATGACCCAAAGCAGGGCACGTACACCTCTATACTTCCTTAAAAAAGAAAGAAAATAAATAATCTTATAGGGCAGGCAGAACTGGTATGGCACCTGATGCTGACCAGAATCCCTTAAAAGACTCAGAAGACTCAACAGAAACTCGAAAGGTAGAAAAACCAATCAGACAATCCAAAATCCCCTAAAAACCCCCAGAGGCTTCCCTAGTATGGTCGCCAGTTATGCTAGCGGGAAAACCCCCCCTATGACTACACCAGGGTTCAGAACGTAGGCAGATCAATTAACCGTCTAAAAGTCAACTGCTTCTCTAAAATACCCCAAACATACCAAAACTCATGTAAATAAAGCAAGAAAAAGGAGACCGAGTAACTGTACATCGAATCCCATGTCTGGTGATGACCTCCTCGCGCTTGGAAGTTTCGCTGACTGCACGCCTCCTCCCAGGGCTGACCTGCATCCAAAGATTGACAAACAGGAAATGACAAGCATGCTATTCCATACACAAATTAGGGTTAGATGTTAGAATGTCAAAACATAAACCAATAAAACATTCAGTACACCATGATTTGGGACAGGAAAAGTAATTCTTTTATTAATAACTCAATGATTATACCTTTACAATCAAAGCCGACTACCACTCCACGAACTTGGTCCGGACTCCTCTTCACCAAGCTCCAATTGCACCTTTATATAAGCTTCTCCTCTCAAACTTCTGATCTCTTCTTGGGAAGTGAATCGTTTCTGATGGAGGAAGAAGCGGCTAATGGGGGAATGTTGAGGCAATTCTCACAAAAGGGCTACAATGACTTGGGCAAGGAGGGGATGTGAAATCGGGTAGAGTTTCACTGTTCTTATGTCTAGATTTAAAATGCAACCCCAACACCTCTTTTTATATGCCAAAAGGATGGTTATTCGGTTGGGTGGCGGGCTATAGGCAGTGGATTAGTTGGGAAACTACACAATAACCCGTAATCTCAACGAATTCCTTGCAACTTTTGCAAGTATACGCGAGCTGTAATGGTGCAACATGCGTATGTACACTGGTTGTAGTGGTGCAACAAGTGTATGCACGCAGACAGTAGTGGAGTAGGGCGCATACATCTTCAAAAAAATGGTTTTTAAGAAGAGCAACTCAACAGTAGTTTGGAAAAAAATGCAAGTAAGAGGGCCAATGCCATGTATGCATGTGTAGATAAATTTAGGGTTATAACAATAACCCTGGGGCAAGATGAGGTCTCGACATTTTGATTAATGCAGCTAGGCTCTCTTAGCCATACATGGATGCTTTAATTTTGTGAGCATGATTTTTGCATGAGGACATGCAAGTAAGCAACTGTGGGGAAGATGTTGGCCTCCCATTTTTTCATAATTAAAACACCTCTTTTTCCAATACCATTCCACTTTTATACCTAAACATGGCCCTATTATCCTAGAAATCCATTCTTCTAATCTTTAAACTTTGCAACAAGCATTTAAAGGTAATGGTTTCTTATTTTAACATATTTCCTACATTCTTGATAGATTTTAATGAATTTTTGAACTAACATTTACTAATGAAGAATTTCAGTTTAGTTCTTGCACTACTATGGAGTTCATAGGTTCATACCTGTGCGCATTACCAGGTGGAAAATGGTCACATGGGTTTTGAATATCTAACCCCCAGCATGGTTCATTTCCTTTGGTTCGACCTCATGATCTTCCAAGTGAATGCAAGGTTTCGTTCAAACAAAAGGTCAAAGTCTTCCAATGTTTAGGCCACCAACGAGATCCTACAGATAACGAAATTGCTATCATAGATGATTTGATGGGCTAAATTTTTCCAATGGGCTAATTTTCCATGTTTTTTCCCAAATTTTTTTTGCCAATTTCCATTTTTTCTAAAAAATGATTCGCCGAAATTCCATAGAATAAAATTATTTTACCTTAAAAATCACCAAAATTTTGTAGAAACAATATAAAATCCTTAGAAATTTGAATGTTTTTACAAAAATATCGCCAAACATTTTACATTTTTCAGATTAAGGACTAGTAAGATTAGCTCATGTTTCTACATTTTAATATAATTTTTCATTCTTAAAATTATCCCTGATTGTTATTCGTATGCATTTCATGTAATATGAATAACATATGGATCAGAACCACTTTGATCGATTTCTCCACATTTGATAAGATTGTCTAGATGGATCATGTGAAATCAGATATAGAGGATTCATTTGTTACCTTCACCATGTTGGATGCTCTGGTTCACGAGAGTGCAGGGGATGTTCTCATTGCCTTTCTTAGGTTTTTCTCTATATATGTAAATCCTTGATGTAATGAAAAGCTAGCAATTTAGTCTGAGATCTAGTAATACTGTAACTATCAATTTGAAGTTGTAAGCATCCTTGATTTGTTGTTACTATTTTTCAAAACCAATGCATGTATTGATGCGTACGATGTAAACTTGGAACTCTATTTTAATACAAAGTATCAATTCAAATCCACAGTGTTCTTTTAATATATTTACTATAAGTTTCTTAGCATGCTACCAGTTGGCAAGGACCCACCATCTAGGACACGTAGTTGTTCTTTTTTTTTATTAGTTATTTTAATATTTGTGATTTGATTGTGTCTTGTAGAGCTAGAATATGATTTACATATCTCAGTATATGGTTTCTTATTTATGATTTGTAGCATTTTATGGGTAATTTAATATATAGTTTGTTATATAATCTGTAGCTTGTTTTGTCTCTAAAGATAATAATATTAACATCTTATCACTTCTCAATGGACAAGCATTTGAATTTTAGATGGTCTATTGTGTTACTTTTCCATTTCCTTGTCTTGCAATGCAAATTTACAAAGTTTTGGTTTGATTATAGCATTGTATTTCTTAAATAAATTATTAAATCACTAATACGAAATACAGGAACACCCTAAGGTGAACGAATGTATTATGTGCCCCTTTTGTGAGAAAATGGTAACTGCTTCCATTAGTATTTTTATTTCTTTGTCATTAGCAAATGAATGCGTTAAGGTGAATGATAAGATCTAGATTGAGTCACATCTGCAGATAGATAGGTTATTTGGATGAAAAAGTGCAATACCACCATATATAGAATTGTCATACTTAATATGTCGATTTTGAACATAAGTGTAAAAGGGTTGATCCAGGTGGATATTGGTGGCCACCCACTTATTCCAACTGGCTCCTCGTGTCCGTTTTTCATTCAACATGTTCTTCTATACTGCTTTGTAATTGTGGGTTCTACACTTCTGGGGTTGTCTGAAGCCCCACACATCCTCTAGGTGGTTATGGGTGGCCTCTCGCCTAATCCAACTGGCTTATTTTGTATGTTTTCATGTCACAACATCTTGTTGTACTTTTAGGGCCGTTTTGGGGCTCTAAATGTTGTTTTATTGGCTCGCCACATTCAAACTGTAGACAAAGTTAGAGTTTGATGGAAAAATGTGTAGCTCTCTGAAAGACCTTTTCAAAGGGCTATCACGCGCCTAAAATGAAGGTTGTATGTAAAATTTATGACCCTTGGAAGTCGAGGTACCAAATTACACCAACTTACCCATAGGGCCAACATGACTTTTGGTGTTTCACCTTCTAGGATTAGGTTTTTGAATGTTTAGGGTTTTGACATTCATGAGTAATATCAAAACGGCCTCTGGAGCCTCATTGTAATCCATTTTCTTCTCAAACGGATGCACATAGTAGCCACATGTCTTCTCAGAGATAGCTACCACCATTCAAGCAAGTGTTTCGGTTCTGCAGTTTTATAGTTTCATCCTATATCATTATTTAATAGAAGATATTGTTCACTGGATATTTGTGTTATTCTTCATATCTCTATGTTTATTGTATTCAGTCTCTTAATCATTTCGTTCCTCTACTAAATCTGGATCAATGGTATCCGAGCGGTCTTCTCTTCATTTATTTTTCTTCGTGCATGTCCCTGACAAGATTTGGGTACAAGAAGTTGGGACTCAAACCAATCGAGCCATTACAATATCGGTCACGGTGAGCTCGACAAAAACCCATGGGGACGAAAAGAAAGATGATAGAGCATGAGATCATATTAAAATGTTGCTTGAGGAATCCCTCGCACGACAAAGGAACAAAATAATGGACAACTTCATACAGATCCTTCAGTGGCTGCCCATGAGAGAAGCATCTTCATCAAGCGGCCATGCAACCCCCTTCAAGGTACATGTAAATTTAGATATTCCATTATTTGAAGGACTGATAGATGCAGATGTTGTAGATAAATGGTTGAATCTGCTCGAAGGATATTTTCGGTCCACAAATTTTTCGATAGGGAAAAGATCACGTTTGCACTCCTCAAGGTCATTCTCGATGTTAAATACTGGTGGGATACTTACTATGAGCAAAGGGCCATGGAGGAATCTATAATGTTTATGGTGTCCCCTACATGGGAATCCTTCTGGGATTCCATTAAAGAACAATACTACCTTTTTGGAAGCTACGAGGACCAGTACACGAGATGGACCACCCTACGTCAAGAAAGGGACTAGACAGTACCAAATTTCACCAATATTTTCCATACCCTATGCACCAAATTAGGTATCAAATACTGTGAGAATCATCTGGTGCTCAAAGACTATGGTTGTTTTCATAGATACATTCAAACGGAAATGGATTTTCTGGACATCGCCTCATTGGGCATGAATTATAGATACACCGTCAAGATCGAGCATAAATTTAAGAAGAAAAGGTGAGAGTTTGGATCTGCAAACCCCTCACAACCGAAGCAGGGAAAAGGAAGCCCCAACCCACACAAAAAGGGACCAATTTGCAGTAAGCAGAAGGTCGTCACCACATCCATGGCCTCTACACAACACCTATATTTGCAGTAGAAGCAAGTGGATGGGATCGTGGAAGAATACAAAGACATCTTCTCCTCACCTACAGGGGTACCGACACACTTTCAAGTCAAGCATCCAATTGATTTGACCCCTGACACACCTCTACCTAATGGACCAGTCTATCAGTGATCGCTGATGGAAAATGAGGAAATCAAGCGTCATATCCGAGAGCTTCTTCAAAAGGGTCGCATAAGACCCATATCCTCCCCTTGCGAAAGCCCGATTGTACTGGTGCAAAAGAAAGATGGGACTTGACGACTCTGCATTGATTACATAGGCTTAAATAAAATCAGAGTCAGGAACCGCTACCCGATTCCCAGGATTGATGACCTTCTTGAGCAACTCAAGGGGTAAAAGTTCTTCAGCAAGATTGACCTAAATTCTGGCTACCACCAAGTTCCCATCGAACCAATTGATGTATGGAAGACAACCTTCAAGTCTAAATAAGGTCTCTACGAATAGCTAGTCATGCCCTTTGGATTAACAAATGCACCAACCACTTTCATGAGGTTGATGGATGATGTATTGATACCCTTCACCAACTCCTTTGTGGCAGTATATTTGGATGACATCCTCAGCTTCAGAAGAACGTGGGAGGAACAAATGTTGCATATTCAACAGGTTTTGAGCACTCTGCGGCAACACAAGCTTTATGCCAACTTGGAAAAATTCTCTTTTGGCATGAACAAGGTCCAATACTTGGGCTACATTGTTGATGCGAATGAGTTACATGTTGATCCAACTAATATCCAAGTCATCTATGACTGGCTATCCCCGACCACACTGATCGAGATTCAGAGATTTTTGGGACTAGCCAACTTCTACCGACTGTTCGTGTTGGGATTCTCCCATATTGCATGGGCCCTCAACTAGGTGACCAAGGGAGGTGGTAGGGTCAAGTTCATGTGGGGGAAAGAGAAACAACGAGCATTCGATGATCTAAATCATTGCTTGTGCTCATCTCTAGTACTATCCTTGCCCGACCTGCAATAACCATTCGAGATTGAGACTGATGAATCTAACTATGTTGTGGGCACATTTCTCACTCAGCGCGGGCATTCAGTGGCATACCATAGTGAGACGCTCTCCAATATTGTTCATAAATACCCCACCTATGACAAGGAAATGTATTCCATTGTACAAGCATGTCGTCAATAAAAACATTACCTTATGGGGAAAGAGACGATCATACACATTGATCACAAGCCTCTGCAGTTCATACAGACATAGGGGGAATTCCAGAATGACCGCCATCAGAAGTGGTCCACCAACATGTAGAAATTCCATCTCAACATCAAGTATGAGACAGGTATCTCCAATCATGTCGCTGACTCCCTCAGTCGGCCTCATGTGGCTGCACTCACCACTATGCTCCATTCCCGTGGACATGAAGCATATGAGTGGCCCCAATTTTATCAGCAAGATCCGGACTTCGCCACCACCTATCATCTCTTGGGTACATGCACAACTATCACCGATTTTCACATTCAGGACAGACTCTTATGCCACATGGGCCATCTCTATGTTCCTAAAAGAGAGTGTGTAAAGATGATTTGGGAAGCCCACTACAGTCGGGTGGCAGGACATTTTGGCGTAGAGAAAACTGTGGTCGTTCTTCAGAAACATTTTTATTGGGAAAAACTTCGACAGGACGTTAGCAAGTATATCAGATCTTGCACTGCCTGTTCCATTTCCAAGCCAACTATCAAGAAGAAATGCTTATACACCCCTCTTCCTATTCCCGAGAAGCCTTGGGAATCCATCTCAATGGATTACATATCTGGCTTGTCGTCCACCAAGCAAGGAAAAAACTGCATGCTTGTGCTCATTGATCAGTTTTCGAAGATGGCCATCCTCACAGCCTGTAAGAAGAATGTCACAACAACAGATACTACCAAGCTATTCTTCGAACGAGTGTGGGTCCACTTTGGGATACCACAAACCATCATCTCAGATCAAGACAACAAGTTCCTCAACACATTTTGGTCAAGTCTCTGGTCTCTTTTGGACACCAAGCTCACAAAATCCACTGCGTTCAACCCCCAAACCGATGGCCAAAAAGAGGTAGTCAATCAGATGATTGTGCACATCCTGTGCATGTACAATTATAATCATCCACAAACATGGGAAGCGAGTCTCCCATATGTCCAACACAGTTACAACAAGGCTCTCCGTAGTTCCACCATCCATAGCCCATTTCAAGTGGGTCTGGGATTCCAACCCTTGGGACCCATTGATCTTGCACTTCCTCTTGCCATCGCACAGACATAATCTTCCCTTGATAATGTTAAAATATTGTGTAACTGCAAAGAATATTCTTATCCCCTTTTGTGGATAAAGATAAAATATATTTATTATTGATTAGATCAATCCCCTTTTGTGGATTGATCATGTCGGTCATTGTAATTGACCAAATCCCCTTTTGCGGATTGGTCAAACCCTAATTGTAATAGGCTAAATAAGAAGTCAGCCCCAAAATATATTAAAGAGGCCCCAGAATATATTAAAGGTGGTTAGAACCACCCAAAAGAAGAAGTCGGCCCTGCCAGTGAAGAGACACTTCCACACGTGCCAAAATTGTATAAATAAGAGAGGCCAATGCCTCATTTAGACACACACTCAACTCACTCATCTAGTGTGCAAGTTTTGAAGGAAGCTGCAGTTGTCGGTTGCTGAAAGAAGGAAGAGAGAGAGGCATGTTGCTTAGTGTTGGATATTCTCTGTTGTCTGGTTCATTATCTTGGCATTGTATTGGCTATCTATATTAAGGAAGTTTTGCTGGGTTTTCTTCCCCTTGAGGGTTTCCCAGGATAAATGCTTGTGTACTTGTGATTGTGTTTCTCGATTGATCCCGTCTATGCTATTGTTATCTAGTAGGTGAAAGTAACCTAATAATAGAAGAAGCTTTAACATGGTATCAGAGATAAAATGAAGAGAGCATCTTTCCGCAGGAAAGAAATAATGTCATTGTTGTCGTACATGTAAATTATGGTTTTTTATTGAAGAAGGTTTCAGCCCCAAATCCATCTACAAAGGTGTGCCCTACCTCAAGAGACATTTTGGCATCTTGTGCACATTTTCAATGGCTAGATCTCAGGAAAGTGAAACCCTAGTTTTTCTGAAATCTTAGAAGTACGAGAAAACCATAGTGCAGTACTAGAAAGTACGAAAAAACCCGAAGCAACTAGTCGAGAAATCCACCAAATTAAGTTTGAAGGGTAAATTTGGATTCGGAAATCGATACCCGGCATGCTGCTTAACCAGTCCAACATCTTTTTTGGTGGAGTTCGGTTTTGAGATCCAAAGAAATTTGATTTTATTATTTCTATAGCGAGAATAGGAGTTTCTCTTGCAAGAAAGAATGGCTACCAGTTTGAGGGTAGAAGACAGGCTGGAAAGATCTAAAAACTTCATATCTTGGAAGCATAGGTTCTGAGATGATTCTAGACAGAATGATCTCCTAGAACATGTTATAGTGGGTGTACGAGAACGGATAAGAAGAAGAGAAAAAGACCAAGCATAAGAAGAATGGAAAGAAAGCAAAGAGATAGAGTAATGGATTGATAAAAGATCCCCTACATGATCCACTCATATATCCGAACTATGAACCATGAGGAAAATGTATAGAAGCACTCGATGCAGTTATAAGAAAGCAAAGACATTAGCCAAAATATTACCTTAAGAAATCAACTTCATAATATTAAGATGGACAACTCAGAATCTGTCACATCCTACCTTATGAGGAGTTTCTCGGATCAAATATAGGCTTACGCTATTGGAGGCGTCATTAGTGGCAAGAATCTGCTAACCACAACCTAAATGGGTTTTAACATTTTGGATTCCTTTTGTACAAGGAGTGTGCAAGAACCAAGTTACCCAAATTTGATAAGTTATGGATAAGATTGCACACAAAGAATCTAGACTTACAGACCAATAGAAGGGTGTTGATGGAGAGGAAGCTCTTATAGTTCGAAAGAACAAAAGAAGTTCCTTTCAAGAGGAACAATAAATAAGCTAACTCCGTAAAAGTTCTAGATAAGAAGAAATATGTTTCAAAGGTCAGATGCTACAAGCTGTCAGAAGTTGGGACACTTTTCCTATGGTTGTCCTCAAGGAAAAGGGAAAATAAAGCATCAAGCATATGTGACAGAGGAAGAGGAATCTCCTCCTCAAAGCTTGTGAGAAATTAAGGATTATGCAATTTAAGTTGAAGATAGTTGATTTGAGAAAGATAGCAAATGGGCAGGTCGTGATGGAGCCTCCCCACAAAACAAAAGATAAGTATTCATGTTTATTTCTATTATCTTGTTTACTTCAATACTTTATCATTACAAGTTAGATTTTTCAGCGAAGAGAATATTAATTAACCTCATTTTACTTGAGTGTCTATGGGACTTATGAAGGAAGTTTCAAAGAAGAGGATGAAAGAGATAAAATATTTATTTAATGTATGATCACTCAAGAGAGTGACAAAGAAAGCATATTGTAAGTAGGTTTACAAGTCTCGGAAGAAAGAACTTATCCCGTGAATTGAAGAAGTTAGACAACATGACAAGGACGTAGTATGATATGGTGGCCGGACGAGTGAAGACCGGACAATATCCGATATTCATATGGGGCCGGAGGCTCTAGAAGATCAAACAAATATTCAGATGAAAAAATATGGATACTCGGATATAGTGGATGAGATGAAGATAACTATAGGTTGGTTGATCTTGGATTTCTTATAGATCACGAGAGGCGAGTTGATCTAGTATGAAGATAAAAAGAAAGAAATATTCAAACTCAAAGACATGGCACCGGGATATTCTGGAAGAAAACTTAAGGATGATGATGATATTAGCTTGTAGTGCAGAGAATAAATGCCTCCCAGAGAGGTTTGAAATGAAGGATCGTGATTTGATCACGGTTAAATGAGATGGATGTTGCCCACATATTTTTGATCAATATAGAAAGCTATCATTAGATGCCTGGATGAGTGCCTAGCCAGATGGAGTAGCGTAGTGATATACCATGAAAAGGTTTTGGACCATAAGATATTTTTAGACCCCATAGCTAGACCTTCATAGAAAATGAGAAAGAGAAGAGACCTTCATATAGAAGAGAATGAAATACCATAGGTAGACTGACAATGAAATAAAGAGACCTTCTCTACGAAGGGGAATGAAATTTTCCAAGGTTGGCTGTCCAAGTGTTGAGTTTGGATACTCTAGGGACATGCTGGGATACCCTCGTAGAGGAAGGGTGTGACCACCCTAAGTAGAGAGGAATGTGGATGGTGTTTCTCCAAAGGCAGGTGGGAAGATATATCTCCTCTGGCAAAGAGTTGGAGTGATGCGGAACACAGGCGATATGTGGAGATAGTTAGTTGTCTGTGAGGGTTTGTGTTGTGATCATCGTGGATCCATGGAAGGAGTCTAATCTTGATTCTAGCATCTTGGCTTCTCTAGTTCGTATTGGGATGACTAGGAGTGAAGCTATGGTAGTAGTCCTCCCGGTGGATGGGTGAGATATATGAGCTAGAGAGAAGGAGAATATAAAGAAAGGAGGAAAAGACTCATGGGACATCTTCCGGATCATGGAAAGGGAGTCTAATCTTGCCCAGGCTAGCATCTTAGCTTCTCTAGTTCATGTGGGATGACTAGGAGTGAAGCTATGGTAGTAGTCCTCCCCAGTGGATGGGTGAGATATATGACTACAAGAGAAGGGAGAATATAAAAGGAAAGGAAAAACTCATAGGACATCTTCTGTGTGAAGATAAGAAAGAAGTATCTTCTGGGTGAAGATGAAAGAAAGAAAGAGTATCTTCTACGTGAAGATAAAGAGAACAAAACTTCCGATGATTTATAGATATGCCAGTCAATGATCATGATGCCAGATGACCAAGTGGAAGATATTGATCCCTCCTGTTATCCAGACGATGATGTTTCCTAGTTGATGATGTTGCCCAGTTGTTGATGTTATCCAGTGGATGCTGCTACCTAGTTGATGTTGACATCCGGTGGCCTGTCAAAAGATAAAGAATATCCTTCTTGTTAAGAGGGAGTGTTAAAATATTGTGTAACTGCAAAGAATATTCTTATCCCCTTTCATGGATAAAGATAAAATATATTTATTATTGATTAGATCAATCCCCTTTTGTGGATTGATCATGTCGGTCATTGTAATTGACCAAATCCCCTTTTGCGGATTGGTCAAACCCTAATTGTAATATGCTAAATAAGAAGTCGGCCCCAGAATATATTAAAGAGGCCCCATAATATATTAAAGGTGGTTATAACAACCCAGAAGAATAAGTCGACCCTACCAGTGAAGAGACACTTCCACACGTGCCAGAATTGTATAAATAAGAGAGGCCATCGCCTCATTTAGACACACACTCAACTCACTCATCTAGTGTGCAAGTTTTGAAGGAAGCTGCAGTTGTCGGTTGCCGAAAGAAGGAAGAGAGAGAGGCGTGTTGCTCAGTGTTGGATATTCTCTGTTGTCTGGTTCATTATCTTGGCACTGTATTGGCTATCTATATTAAGGAAGTTTTGCTGGGTTTTCTTCCCCTTGAGGGTTTCCTAGGATAAATGCTTGTGTACTCTTGTGATTGTGTTTCTCTCAATGATCATGTCTATGCTATTGTTATCTAGTAAATTGAAAGTAACCTAATAATAGCAGAAAATTTAACAGATAAGTCTACGATCAACAAATCCAACATATTCATTGAGTAGATTCATCACGTCCACCAATAGGTCTAGGAGATTTTGCAGAAATCCAATGCTAAGTACAAGCAACGCCATGATCAACATGGGGCACCACACCAGTTTCAGCTTGGTGAAAAATTCTGATTACATTTGTAGATGGAGCATCTCATTGGGTCCCATCAGAACCTTCTCCCACTTCGTTATGGGCCTTACACTATCACCAAGGTTGTGGGTAGAAATTCTTTTGAGCTCAACACTCCACCCTTCCTTGGCTTGCATCCAGTATTCAATGTGGACCTCCTTCAGCCATATTTTCCACCATTATTGGACACCTCCGACATCACAGAACAATTGACACCAACAAATCTCAACATTGACTACATGGAACAAGAATCCATTGATCAGATAATGGACACACAGGTCAAGGACACTCACTAGCAGAGGATCCAACTTTATTGGGTTGTCAAGGCAAGGCAACTGCTACACCAAGGCAAGTGGCTCACCCGGGGCCAAATCCAGAAGAAGTTTCCTTACCTGATGGGGGAAATCAATGCAATGGAGACCATTGCTTCCTAAGGGGGGAGGATTCATCCAGGTGGATATTGGTGGCCACCCACCTATTCCAACTGGCTCCTCATGTCTATTTTTTGTTCATCACGTTCTTTTGTACTGCTTTGTAATTGTGGGTTCTACACTTCTGGGGTTGTATGAATCCCCACACATCCTCCAGGTGGATACAGGTGTCCTCTCACCTAATCCAACTGGCTTATTTCGTATGTTTTCATGTCAGCGCATCTTGTTGTACTTCCAGGGCCATTTTGGGGCCCTAAACGTTGTTTTTTTGGCTCACCACTATCAAACTGTAGATAGAGTCAGATTTTGATGATGGAATGTGTAGGTCTCTAAAATACATTTCCAACGGGCTATCACATACCTAAAACGGAGGTCATATGCAAAAGTTATGACCCTGGGAAGTTGAGGTACCAAATTACACCAACTTACCCATAAGGCCCACATGACTTTTGGCATTTCACCTTCTAGGGTTAGGTTTTTGGATGTCTAGGGTTTTGGAATTCATGAGTAATATCAAAAAAGGCCTCTGGAGCCTCATTGCAATCCATTTTCTTCTCAGACGGATGCTTGTAGCAACCACATCTCTTCTCAGAGATAACTACCACCATTCAAGCAAGTGTTTCAGTTATGCAGTTTTACAGTTTCAACCTATTTCATTATTTAATAGAAGATATTGTTCACTGGATTTTTGTGTTATTCTTCCATCTCTGTGTTTATTGTATTCTATCTATTAATCAGTTCGTTCCGCTCCTAAATCCATATCAAGGGTTGTTGTTAATTGTAATGTCCCCAACTAGGCTAGGTGGGAATTTTATGTTTTCTATCCAAAAAATGTTATTTCTCCTTGTGTAAATATGTCAAACACTTTGTATTAATGTTGTTTCTAAATCCTTACAAATAGTTTGCTCATATAAGAATATTTTCAAACATATTGCATTCATTCATTACACAGAAAATGGAGAAGATAACCATTGCACCTTATTATGGATTGAAACCACCAATCAGAAGAATACAAGGATATATAATGGATGTAATAAAAGCTGCAAAATATTCCTAACACAGAAGTCTAATGGCTCCAAGGAAACCAAAAAATCTACTAATATAAACAATACAAAGAAAACATGGAATGATTCCAATTGATGATACTCACTGCTTCAAATCTCTCCAAGCCCTATGACACTCTGCTTCAGTAGTGTCCATAGCCTTCCAATCCCCCATGTAAACCTCACAAACCCGATTTAAATGGCCTATTGCAACCCCGATTGCAGAGGTCCTAACGGGACACAGTTATTTGTCTAGCGGGGCCTTGTGGGACACCCTATACTCGGCCCGCGGAGATGCCCTAAACCATAGTTTCTCTGAAACCCTCCTGACACCTACAAAATTCTTGAGCAACCTCTTCTGAAAAAACTTCACAAACTCCTTGTGCAATCTCTAACTGAATATAACCACAATTGAAGCTCCAATAGAAATCATATATGGAGTCCTCTCTTGTCTATCTAGGGTGGATATTACACCATTGAAACTAAACTGCAACAGTGGAAGGGTTTTGATAAACCCTAACAAAACAATGGCTCCAAGAGCAATCCAAAATGAGAGATCAAATCATAATTCCAAAGAAAATGGTTACCCCTCTATTTATCCTTCCTCCGGGCCTTCTAGATCTTTCCCCTTTTTGACCCAATCAAACCCTCACTTTATTTTCCCTCCAATTTCATTTAAATATAACTATTTGTTTTTATTTAATGTCACTTTAGGATTTGTCATTCTTTTAACGTAGTGACACCGAATAAACCTCCTCAACTCCCTTGTCCTTGCTTACTATAAACTACAAGAGTTGTGTAGGCTATTAAGTCATCCTCCATCATGATCAATTGGAAGGGGACATTACAGTCCTCCCTTCCCAAGATTGTTTTTCATCAATCAACTCTAGATGAAGGTCTTGTAAGATCTTCTCTCCTTCCCAAGTAGCATCCTTTGTAGGCAATCATTTCCATATGAACAAGTAATCTCGAATGAATCTACTTATCAATCTCTTCTCCCTAATGTTAGCAATCCTCTTGGGAGATAGAACCAACTGCCCTTCCTCATCCAATGGAGGAATATATGTTGAAGCAGTGACTTGTTGTCCTAATGCATTCTTTAGGAAGCATACATGGAATGTGTTGTGGATCGTGTTACCCTTTGGTATCTCCATCTCGTATGATACCTCCCCAACTCTCTTGATCACTCTTTAGGGTCCATAAAAAAGATGCTTCATCTTCTCTTCACCACTCTTCTTCAACGATGACTGTTTATAAGGATGCAAATTGAGAAAGACTAGGTCCCCAACCTCAAAGTTGCATTACACCTTGTGCCTATCTGCATACATCTTCTGTTGATTCTAAGTGGCTTTCAATTATCCTTTAGGACTCTCAAGAAATCCTGACTTCTTGCAACCAATATTTGGCCTTGGGATCTCTGCTCTCCCAAAAATTCAAATACACAAAGGATAGGACATCATAGCCATACAATTCCATGAATGGGCTCATCCCGATGGACATGTGATGAGTGGTATTGTAACAATGTTCACTAAGATGCATCCACTTTATGCATGCCCGTTCCTACCCTCACACATAGTTCCTAAAGTTCCCCTCAATCCATTTGTTTACTGTCTCAGTCTGCTCATCTGTCTGGGTGTTTTGAGAAATATCACCCTATGGACAGATTGAGCTCCCCTTAGTTGGGTTTTCTTCAACTAAGACAACTAGAACAAATGGAAACTAACATTCCCACTTTCCATCTATTTATGCATGAAATAAGAGAGGAGCAACATGGAATTATACTAAATTCTCACACTTGCATGCCTCAATGGCATGTTTCCTCGCTTTCGATTATGGGTTTACACCATTGACCCCTAATCGAAATATTTCAATGAATGATTGACTTTAGCTCATTGATTCACATTCGTTGGATTATACTAGTGTACCTTGGGAGTCATTGTCATCACTGGTGATTTCCATTGCACTTGTTAATGGTATACATTAATGACCGTTAATCAAGTGGTTTCTACCATGTTCAACATCAACACATGTATTCGCACGGTTAGAATCATACTAGTTTGGGATCGGGATGAAGACTATGGGAACTTTTTTGGCACCTACCAATGTTATGTGGCTAACCAAGGTTGCGATGGAGAACAATCTTATTGATGTACACTGTCACATAGATCCACTTTGTATTGGTCTGTGGTTATGTTGTTGTCATATTGTAGCTCCATTATGTAAAATATCATGGCTACAACTTGATCGAATCATGGAGGTATGGATCCACATTGTATGTTTGGTGGCCACATCCTTATTCAATACTGTCATGGATCAACAATGTATTGGTCGACAACCATGCTTTAAGTCCATTTTGTACCAAGCATGGGTATTCCTACCTTGAGATGATTCATATATATGTTGTTTGATGTTATTTTCATCTTCCATCTGAATCTCCTATTCTAGCACCCCTTGGTGCACATAATTTTGTAAAGTGTTTCAGCCATCAACTTCTCTTCTGTCCTCACACTTTAGGGGGCATTTGTTACACACCAAATTCTCACACTACTAAGTGTGGATTTGTCACACTTTTGTGAGGGAGTGTTTGTCATAATCCCTAGACATGTCAGGAGATAAATTTATCATATGAAGGTCAAAATATTATGTGCACATATATTATTCATTATTATTCATAAAAAAAAAATTAATTTAGTGCGAGAATCCACCACACATTTAGTTTCCTAATCTCAAGGAGAAGTTGAGAATCTCATGGATGGTTGAGCTTTTTTCTCAAACCCATATCCTAATTTGATGGATCTTGAAAGATAATTCATCCTTAAAATCCTTGAGAGTTATTTTCTCCATAAAATCATTGAGAGATAATTCTTCCTTAAAATCCTTGAGATACATTTTCTCCCTAAAATCCTTGAGAGATATTTTCTCCCTAAAAATCTTGGAGATCCCAATTTAGTGGATCTAGTGAGTGATTTCTTCCATGGTGGTTAAGCCTCTAAATCCTATATAATGAGGGAATTAGAAGGTGAAATAAAGGGAGGAGAATCCATAAGGGAATCATCATTATTATCTTGAGACATTCAAGAGTGGGGCTGGAAAGGAAAAGCATGGAGGAAGATCTGCATCACATCAAGGTGATTGTAAGTGTTGTCCATTGTTTCTCATGAATATAAGCTTGGCCTATTCCCATACTTATGTCTCTTTTAAGTTTACATATGAATATCATGCTTGTTTCATGTAGTTATATTTTCTTTTATCTAACCGTGTGCAAGTAGTAGAAGAGGAAGATCATTATGTTTAAGTGCAGGGAGATTGTGATTGAGCTAGAAATGGATCCAATGTTGGAGCGACAAAGAGTAGTGAGGAAAACCTTCGAAAAATGTGCAATCTCTTTTCCTTTCTCTCTTATTTTTTTCATGTGTAAATAGACATGAGCAAAGGATGTTAGTGTCCACTTTCTCTATTTTGTCTTAGCCAAAGAAAACCTAGCTAAGGGGAGCTTAACCTATCCACAGGGTAAGATTTATCACAACACTAGGGGTGGTAGCTAGTACTAGGTGTCAAATTTGTCATGGATAATATGAACAACTCCTGCCAAAAAATGTTGGGAAACCTGCCATCTTAGTCACTGACTATGTTCCTCGAAAGACCATGTAGTCTAAACACCTCCCCAAAGAATAGATATGCTACCTAAGATGCATCATACTTTAAGGGAATGGAAAACAAGTGCACATATTTAGTTAATATTTCCACTACCATGTAAATATATTCCCTTCCCTGTACCTTTGGAAACCCTGTACTAAAGTCCATGGAAATGTTATCCCACTTGTGCTCCAGAATCGGAAATGGTTGAAGCAGTCCTGCAGGATGTGTAAACTCTGACTTGTTATGTTGGAAAGTCATGCACTCCCTCACATGATGAAGTGCATCCTCCTTGATACCCTTCCAGGAGAATCTCTCCCTCACCTACCTATAGGTCTTCATATAACCCTAGTGCCCTGCTAGTGGTGTTTCATGTACTACCCTCAAAATCTTATCCTTGAGTTTAGAATCAGGGACAATATAGATCTTTTCTTTGTAGTAGATGATGTCATCCACTACCCTGTACCTGTCATCCTAAATACCACCCTCCATCAACTCACATAAGAAGGTATTCTTTGAGTATTCCACCAAAATAATCGACCTCCAGTTTGCTGAGATCTCTATCATGGAGAAGGTTCCATGTCTCTTGGATAAGGCATCAACAACCATGTTCTTCTTCACATTTACATATTCAATGTAAAAATCATATTCCTGCACCTTAATCACCCATTTATGTTGCTTCTCATTCAGGTCCCGCTACTCCAATAAATATCTCAAGCTATTGTGGTTAGTACTAACCACAAAGTGTCCTCCTACTAGGTATTTTCTAAACTTGGCTAATGCATGCATGATGCCCATTGGGGAAGATAACTTGCTTTCACTTTTCTAAACTCGAGTAGAGTTTCTCTGGCTCTCTTAGCTTTCTTCTCTCGAAAGCTATCAGGTGTTGGTTATGCATCAATACTTCTCCTATCCCCTCACTAGATGTGCCACACTCTAGGACAAAAGGATGTGTAAAATATGGGACTGATAATACTGGGAAAGTGCTCATCGCCCTCTTCATTTTTTTGAATCCTATATGTGCTTCCTCTGACCATAAAAATCCCCCCTTCTTGGTGAGGTATGACAGTGGTGCAACTGATTGTGCAATTCCTTTCACAAAGTGCCTCTAATAGTTGCATATCTTGAAGAATCCTCACAGATCTGTGAGTGATCTGGGGGTGGGCCAATATAATATTGTCTGTATCTTCTCTTGATGCACCTTTACTCCCTCAACACCAATCAGGTGCCCTAGATAGAGGATCTTTGTCAACCCAAAATCACACTTTGCCTCCTTGGAAAAAAGTGACTGCTCCTCCATAATGCTGAGAAATGCTTCTGAGTTTCCTCCCACGTCCCATTGTAGATCAGAAGATCGTCAAAGTACACTAGTAAGAATTTCCTCAACTGTTTGTTGAAGATATGGTTCATGCATAACTGAAAGGTAGTTGGTGTGTTATTCAACCTTAAGAGCATGAATAGAAACTCATAATGCCCATGGTGACACTTGAATTTTTTTTTATGGATATCCTCCTCTCTAACCCAAATCTAGTGGTATCTTGATCGTAGATCAACCTTTGATAAATACAATTCCCCATGCATCTCGTCTATCATCTCATCAATCCTGGGTATTGGGTATTAGTTTTTTATGGTCTTCTTGTTCACTGCTATGTAGTCTATGCACATTATCATAGTGTCATCCTTCTTCTTCACCAGTACAATTGAAGAAGAGAAGGGACTAGAACTAGGCCTAATATGTCCCATCGCCAACAAATCCGTTATGACCTTCTCTATTTCATCCTTGAATCTCTTCATATGCCTGTAGGGTGTGGCGATTAGAGGCTTCAACCCTTCTTCTAGCTCAATGACATGCCCAAATCCTATGTCAGGTGACCTCCCTTCTGGCAATGGTTCAAACACTCTTTCATGCTTTCCAAACCATGCCTGCATATCCACATGGTAATGTTGGCGATCATGTGATGAATTTTCCATGGTGATCAAGCAATATGTTGTGCAAGCCACGTCCTTGTGTCTAAAAAGGGCCTCCATATGTTGGTTAGACACTATCTTGGGGGCACCTATCAACATACCTCTTAAGATGACTCACTGTCCCCCCTTGTCCTATAACTCCATCCTCATGTCCTGATAATTCATGTGGATATCTCCCAATGAGTACAACCAATGAACTACTAGCACAACATGAGTATTTGCTAAATATACAACACAAAATTCATTGTTCAACGTATAGTTTCCCAATGTTACTTCTAACCCCCTAATCATTCGAGAGCATGCCATGTTGTACCCATCTTCTACTACCACATTGAATGCCTCGAAGTCTTATGCAAGGATTTGTCTCTTGGTGACAAGTGAAACATCAATGAAGTTATGGGTGGTCCCACCATCAATCAATGTTGTAACCCTCTACCCCTACAAAATGCCTCTGACCCTAAAGGTGTAATATTTAGGAACTCTAGAAAGTGTGGAAAGGGTCATTCCCTTGGTGCTATCTTGCAATGTGATGGCTCGCCACTGTCCTGTCCAATTCCTCTTCTTCTTCTTTTTCATCTTCTTCTTCAAGAAGTTGTTCCATTGATTTGTTTTCTTCTTTCTTTGATTCTGGTCTGCCTGTTTCATCAATTGTTACGTTGATGC
>SNQJ01S0084229.1:40601-56650 GCA_010110895.2 Picea sitchensis
CAAAAGCCCTCATCAATTTCATCATCCAAATATGATTTGTAGCTCTGTAATAGACCTGGTGTACATGATCACATTCTTGCAAACCTTCCTTAACTTTAAAAACAAGAGACTAGCATTTTCATCAAACTTTTCTTTAGTCTCACATGCCTAGTTTTGGATTAGTCAACAACCCTAACTTGAAGTAATCATAACTTTCAACCAGTAATATATAAATATATGAAACTGATACACAATATTTTTCAGTGTGTTTAATGCAATTCCTCCAAGTGGCACTACTTGGAACCTCTCAGAAAAGGATTTATAGCAAAAATGGCATACCTTGCTGAATTCTGGCTTATTCTAGAGAGCGACCTTGTAGAGCGTGCCCCGCACAAAATATTTGATGAAATGATCTGAAACTATTACAAATAATACTACAGACGGTACCCTAACCAACACAATTGGTCTCACTAAATTTGGATCTTTTATGAAGATGTTATGACGTTTTTACCCGAAACACCTGATTTTGACTAGTTTCAGGACTGGCCACAAACCCTATTTTCCACAGAGTGTAACTCCCAAAATAAAACGACCCACAAGATGAATTTTTAATCATAGATACTTGGATATGTTTTCTCACTTTCATAGAAATTTCAGGATCTGAATCATTATAGAAAAATATTTATAGCGAAAATGATGAGATGCCCTGAAAAATAACATACCTTAGAAAGCACCATCAAAATAATTTATCCTTCCTTGCATTTCGGCCTTCTTTTATTCACTTTCCTGAAATTTTCGGCAAATATCATTTGTATATCTCAGACACCTATAGATATTCAATATGCTCAAAGTGTTTCAAATGAGAGAGAGCCTTGCCTCTTATTTATACTCTTCAAGTAGCTTCCTTAAAACATCTTCTAGGTCACTTGGCCCCACTTTCCTTATTTTAGGGTTGGGTCCACTTCTAATTTCTCCATTAAAATTATTATTGAAATAATTTATTTTGTATTCACTTTGAATTATAATACACTCATCACTTCACTTTATTATTTACCTTTTAAAATCTGTAAACTACTTTTGATTACTTTGACCTTTTGAGATTCCTAGATGACATATGGGGTCCTCAACCGTGGGCCATAACTCTCAAACGTGAGGAGTTGTGACATTCTATACTACCAAATGGCATGACATGTACTATCCATATAGAATAGTATTATCTGAAAATATATCCTTAACTCATGCCGTTACCCATCAAACAAGAGAAACTTGGGTCCATTACCCAAACACGGAAGGTCTCCAACTTCTCATGGCCATAACTCTCTAGCAGTGAGGAAATTACCCAAACCTGGGGTCTCCAACTTCTCATGGCCATAACTCTCTAACCGTGAGGAATTATGTGACGTTCCACATACCACCGGAAATGACATGACAAGAAATATCCATCTAGGATATTTTCCCTGACAAATTCACTTTCCTTTATCTCATTATTCCACAATTAAGCACGGGTTCTCTTACTCCACAAAGCGTCTTCCCGTGAGGGCTTTCACCATAAGGGGACCACTTTGGAGTTCATCCATATTTACTTCTTATCAACCATGACAAAAAAAATAATGAGTCATATTTACATTAAACACTATTGGGTCCATTACCCAAACCTTTGTGCTACGGGTCTTTCTTCAAGAGTTGACATCATTGACAACCAACCTTAATCAACAATTTCCCTCATCCTCTAGTTTTTCTTGGCATCAATGCCTCAAGAAATCACAGGTTCAAAATATCACCAACTCTGATACCACTGTAATGTCCCCAACTAGGCTAGGTGGGAATATTATGTTTTCTATCCAAAAATTGTTATTTCTCTTTGTGTAAATATGTCAAACACTTTGTATTAATGCTACTATTAACTCCTTACAAACAATTTGATCAGATAGGAATATTTTCAAACATATAGCATGCATCCATTACACATAAAATTGATCAAATAACCATGGAATCTTATTATGGATTGAAACCCCAAATCAAAACAATACAAGGATATCTAATGGTTGTAATAACAACTGAAAAATGCTACTGACACACAAGTTTAATGGTTGCAAGGAAGCTACAAAATATACTAATACAAACAATACAAAGTGTTAGCACATGATATGTACTGAAGGACATCGCTAGTTTTGCTAATCATGTGATATTTCCTTCTCTTAGGAGTCGGTTATTTAAAATTTCATAATTTTGGTTCATAGGGTCAAGTTGCTTAAAATTTTGAGCCATCTCTCATGTAAATAAATCAAGGTCATTGATTTTTATCTTGGGTCTAGAGTTGATCAAATACATGGTCAAGTCTTGATGTCATTAAAGTGGGTGTCATCATTTACACAAAGGGAAGGTATGGGTCATTTCTAGTAATTTAAAGGTCACCATCAAATGTTATAACCCAAAAAAGTTTCCAAAGGGTCTTGTAGGATCATCCAACCACCAAATGTCTTGACAAATTTGTCAAATCAAAGGCGCTACTAACTCTCCTAGAAGTTCGCAACACCTTCAAAAAAGAGACATGTGTCAAATCTTTGGTAATGATGTTTTCGAAAAAGGTATCTAACGTTTTTTTCTAGTCTTCAATGCCATTCCATATTCATTCATCCTTCAGGGTTGTTATTGCAAATAATTATCACCATTTGTGGAAGATTGCTGCAAATTGGTTTAGTGCTATGAACTGGCGCTACAAACTAATTTCATGTAGCAATTTTCTCTGATGTTTTAATCATAAATTTTGAATCACGATCTGGGTTCTTCTACAATTTTTTCTGGAGAAGCACTATATTACCATTGAATTGTTGAAAAAAATAAGTCAGACCCAATTCATAGTTTGGAAGAAATGTCAAAATTGCCATCTACAAGAAAGTTCGTAGTGCATCCTGCATAGGTGATACGAACTCTAACAGTTTGACAAATCCAAGCTATGAGAGGACTGCTAGCTATCAGAGAAGGTTCAAATGGTTTATTAGGAGGTATTTGGACATGAGGGACATGTGTTCTATCACCAGATCAAGCAACTTGACATGTTTCAAAAGGAATTTATCATAATAGACAAGATCCAAAAAAAATAGGAATTTGTTATGTTTTTGTTGGAATCTTTTGTAACAGACTCCTAAATGGAGGAGGATCCTATGTAGCTCCTTGGTTTCGACCTCCTTAGAGTAGAGAGAGATAATTAACTATATATGAATGGGATTTTGATAAGGAAAGGGTTGGATTCATGATCCAAGAGAGGAGAGAGCTGGAGGAGCAGTTTTACTGCTTTTTTGTAATCCCGAGGGCATTCATGTTTTAATCATTTATGTTATTGAAGATCCATGAGAGTTGTGCTACGAGATTGTTTGAACTGCTTTTTTTTTTTCTTTTCTTTACATCTTCTTTCTTGTATAAATTGCAAATTCATACTATCAGAAATTTCCCTTGATTAATAGACTCTTGATTAGCAGAAGATCTGCTATAACTTGCTTATTAAATCATTGTTTTATTCAAATAACTTGCATTCACTTTTTCAGAAAGGTTTACTATTTTGTGAATGATCCACTTTTTGCTATCTTCTTCATTCCTCTACCCATAATTATATAAAACTTTTTTGTTTTATGCATCTTGATTTCCTTCATTGAATAAGGTTTTTATGACTCCTTTCCCAATGGTAGATATTGATCTGTAGTTAGCTTGTTTCCCTCTTCCTTTCCTAGTCTTGTTGATCCACCTACTCAAACCAATTCAATCCTAAAGAATCAAATGGGTACTAGGCTTGTGTTTCAAGCAGTCTAAGGAAAAATTCTAGTGCTAACATTTGTGGCGTCATTTATGGGGATGAAGTTGAAGATATTCCCTGCGAGAATGACACTGATTAGATCCAGCTTTGGATGGTGAACTGAAGTTGGACATATTCAAACTGCATCTTTCACCCGGTGACTCCACTCCATGAAGGAAAGATCCAATGACGACTCCACAATTTCAGAATGTCGAAGGCATTTGCTGTTATTTTGGATCAGAGGTTTGCACCTCTTAAATTTTCTATAGTTCCTGGTTTCCCTCATCCAGTACCTCATATGCTAGAATGGAGATATTTTCTTCCTATATTCAGAGAAAGGAAGGAGGATAATCCTGCAGAGCATCTCATCAAATTTCATCAATTCATGGATCAACTTGATCTACATCATGATGACATTTTGATGAAAATGTTCATGCATTCATTAGATGGTGATGCACGTTAATGGTATTTCTCACTACCTGATTCTAGCATCTCATCATTAAGGGAATTTCATTCAACTTTTAATGAGCACTGTAAAAGGTATTTTTTAGTTGAATTTATGTTTGAGAATTGTTGTGAGGAGTTGGAAAGAATATTCAACATACAATAGGTATTTCTTCAGATTGTTAGGCTGAAATAGATGTTTCTGTTGAAGAAATCAATGAAAAATCATATCATTCCTTTCCTAGTTTTCCAGTGTTGAAAGCATATTTTGTTGACTATTCTTATGATGAAGAAATTGGAAACCATGCAGTAGATGCATTTGTCCTTGTAACATATGTCTCTAAAAATCATTCCTCTAATGAGTTAGTTGTCACAAATGTTGAAAAAAATCATCCTATCCTTGATGGATACTCTAATAATAAGGATAAGATCTTTAGTAAAGCACATATAGAGCTTATTAGCAGCCATCCAGTATATGGTAATAAAGAACATACAGATGAATTACATCAACAATTGAAATTCTCTTTATCACCCATTGATGAGTAGAAATCTCCAAGGATCAGTGAGCTCACGTTTATCATTTTTGCACCTGGACTTCCAAAAGACATCAAACAACATATGAGTAGTTATGGAGCATATGAGGACCACACTTTTGTTGAAAAATCAGCCTTCATAGAGGAGCAAGATTGCCTTCTTAACCAGTTGAAATTTTTCCATGTTCTTCAGGATCCAGTGGCAATCTGGATGGATTCCTTGCTTGCACAAGTCCCAATTGTTGTAAGTCTGGATATATCTCTTATTTGCAGCAGTGAGTGTAATATTTTCTTGGAACTTTCACTAAAAATATTACCTTATTTTTGTATTTTCTCAAAGAGCCGCCTCCAAAAAAAATAATTCATCAGTCAATTACTTTCATGGCTATTGTGGAAGTTTTCTTACACATAAGCAAATTCATTAGTTGGTTAGAGTAGGCTTATGTATATAAATAAGCTCAAACCATGAGAATGTGGTTTTCAGTTTTTGGTTTGCAGTAGATCAACAATAATGACTCCATAGCCAAATGGATAAAGGGCACTGGAACTGCAGAGGTTCTTGGAGCCTCACAGGGAGGTCTCCATCCCCTATGGAGCCAATGTTATCACATGATATGTACTGAAGACATCATTAGTTTTTCTAATCATGTGATATTTCCTTCTCTTAGGAGTCAATTATTTAAAATTTCATAATTTTGGGTCATAGGGTAAAGTTGCTTAAAAATTTGAGTCATGTCTCATGTAAATAAATCAAGGTGATTGATTTTTATCTTGGGTCTAGAGTTGATCAAATACATGGTCCAGTATTGATGTCATGAAAGTGGGTGTCATCATTTGCACAAAGGGAAGGTATGGGCCATTTCTAGTAATTTAAAGGTCATCATCAAATGTTATAACCTAAGGGTCTTGGAGGATCATCCAACCACAAAATTTCTTGTCAATTTTTTCAAATCAAAGGCGCTCCTAACTCTCCTAGAAGTTTGCAACACCTTCAAAAAAGAGACATGTGTCAAATATTTGGTAATGATGTTTTTGAGAAAGGTATCTAATGGTTTTTTCTAGTCTTTAATGCCATTCCATATTCATTCATACTTCAGGGTTCATTATTGAAAAGATTTATCACCATTTTTGGAAGATTGTTGTGAACTGGTTTAGCACTACGAACTGACACTATGAACTAATTTCATGTAGCAAATTTCTTTGATGTTTTCATCATACATTTAGAATCACGATCTGGGTTCTTCTGAAAGTTGGTGTGGAGAAGCACCATATTACCATTGACTTGCTGACAAAAAATCAACCTGACAAAAAATCAAAATTACCATCTACAGGAAAGTTCGCAGCGCATCCTACATAGGCGCTACAAACTCTAACACTCTGACAAATATGAGCTATGGGAGGGCTACCAACTGTCAGGAAAGGTTCGAATGGTTTCCTAGGAGGTATTTGGACATGAGGGAAATGTGTACTATCACCAAATCAAACAGCATGACCTATTTCAAAAGCCAATTATCACAATAGACAAGATCCAAAAAAATAGGAATTTGTTATGTTTTTTTTTGGAATCTTTTGTAACAGACTCCTAAATGGAGGAGGACCATATGTAGCTCCTTGGTTTCGACCTCCTTAGAGTAGAGAGAGATCGTTCACTAAATATGAATGGGATTTTGATAAGGAAAGGGTTGGATTCATGATCCAAGAGAGGAGAGAGTTGGAGGAGCAATTTTACTGCTTTTTTGTAAGCCTGAGGGCATTCATGTTTTAATCATTTCTATTATTGAAAGTCCATGAGAGTTGTGCTACCAGATTGTTTGATTTTTTTATTTTTTTTCTTTACATCTTCTTGCTTGTATAAATTGTAGATTCATAGGATCAGAAACTGCCCTTGATTAATAGATTCTTGAGTAGCAGAATATATGTTATAACTTACCTATTAAATCAATGTTTTATTCAAGTAACTTGCATTCACTTTTTTAGAAAGGTTTATTTTTTTTTGAATGATCCACTTTTTGTTATCTTCTTCATTCCTCTACCCATCATTATATACAACTTTTGTTTGTTATGCAACTTGATTGCCTTCACTGAACAAGGTTTTTATGAATCTTTGCCCAATGGTAGCGATTGATTTGCAATTAGTTTGTTTCCCTCTTCCTTTCCCAGTATTGGGCTTGTCTTTAAAGAAGTCTAAGGACAACTTCTAGTGCTAACACAAAGAAAACCTGTAATGATGCCAATTTATGATGCTCACTTCTTCAAATCTCTCCAATCCCTAGGACACTCTGCTCCAATCATGTCTTATTTTCTAGTGGCTTTCCAATCCCTCTTTTAACCCTCATGAACCCGATCCAAATGGCCTAGTGCAACCCTGATCACAGAGGTCTTCGTAGGAAGAAGTTGTTCATCTAGCAAGGCCTCATGAGACACCCTGTACTCAACCCACAGGGATACTCTAAACCAAAGTTTCTCTGAAACCCTTCTGACACCTACAAAATTTTGGATCGGCCTCTTCCAAAAAACCTTGACAAACTCCATGCGCTTCCTCCAACTGAATATAACCACAACTGAAGCTCCAACAGAAATGTTAGGTGGAATTTTATCTTGTCTAGCTAGGGTTGATATTGCCCCACCAAAACTAAAATACAATAGTGGAAGGATTTTTCTAAACCCTAACGAAACAATGGCTCTAAGAGCACTCCAAAATGAGAGATCAAATCATAATGTCAAAGAGAAGGGCTACCCCTCTATTTATCCTTCCTTCGGACATTCTAGATATTTCCCCTTTTTTACCAAATCAAGCCCTTACTTTATTTTCCCTCCAATTTCATTGAAATATAATTATTTATTTTTATTTAATGTCACTTTAGGATTTCTCATTTTTTTAACCTAGTGACACAAAATAAACCTTGTTGACTCCCTTGTCCTTGCTGACTATAGCCTATGGGAGTCGTATAGGCTATTAAGTCATCCTCCCTCACGATCAATTGGAAGGGGACATTACATTAATTGAGTGTGATTTATTGTTTTTACTCTTGAACTGGTAAATTCAATATTAGATCAGTAGCTCACTCAAAAGGCTTTGAGTAATATTTTTGCTAACTGATTTGAATACTAGTTTGGGTAAAACTCTATTTTTATATTCAACTAGATATTACATTTAGCTGTGCACAATAACTGAAAATGTATTTCATTGATTTGGAAGGGGGCTCAAGCCCATGATATCCTTGATGTGAATGAGAATTGTATCAAATTCATTTCTTTCTAGCTCGACAATCAATGCGTCACATAAATTGCCATGCTCGTCGGTTCTATACCATAATATTGCAGATTGTTCATCGATGTAAAGTCTGTATTGAAGGAATTCTCTAATTCTAGGGTTGGTTGCTTGAATATGAGGAGAGTGTATCGTTGGTCTGAACCCTTCATAATCCATGCTTTTGGCTTGGTTCTCTAGTTGATGGGAATCCATGCTATCCTCTATCAATTGTGCTTCGTTAATTCTCTCATGGATCACCGCGGATACTGTTATTTCCAGCTCTGGTCAATTTCTTTCAGACTTAGACTACTCATGCACTCTTTCAGGATGATCTCCTCTGACCATTTCTCTGTTCAATTTCCGACTGGTCCACATGTTATGAATATCCTCTCTTTTCTTTTGTCTCTTGTCTCACTCCAAATTTTGGATGTCGGACGTTTACTTGTAAAGTTGTTTCCATCTCAAAGACATATATGCTTAAGTCGATCAAATGATGGTATGCTCTTTTCTTATGATATTCGATCAAATGATGGTATGCTCTTTTCTTATGATATCTCATAGATTAGCCGACCCATGAACATCGCCCCGACATACTCGAAGTCGATGAATATGGCCATGCCTATTTGCTCAATAAGTAGTCCCATGCTTATTTGGTATCTTGTCACCTTGATTTTAGAAATTCAAACCACTTTACGTCTCTCTCTTCCCAGAAACTATTTTGTGGTGGTGTGCCAAGTCGAGGTCAAAATTTGACAATGTTGCCTATGCCTTTGTCAAGCAGAAATTTGTGAAGTAGTCTGGGAATTGTGCACACGAATCTGTCATGTAGCTCTTTGTTGAATTTGTCTTAATCAGATCGGTGGGATGTTTGATCCTCAATAGCTTGTTCTGTTATGTAATCTTCAACAATTCTTTCAACCCACTCGCGCAGATTGGTTTGATCCCCGTTTTTTAGCTTGAGGGTTAATTTTTCATTGGGTGTCAATTTACGCATTACCATATTTGTTTATGTACTCGAACAAGGCTTCCAAGATAGCTTCTAGAAATATTTCACGGGTCTTCGAGAAAAATCATGAATGTGCTTCTGCTAGTGTTAGGTTGTTTCTTCTTGCATAGTTCTTAATGTAATTTTTTATTTTTTCACTCCCACCATTCATGTATGTCTTGTAGAGTTATCATCTATGTGAACATTTGCATGCCCGAGTTCAGAACTACTGGCAACAAAACCAATGTTGTAATCTAGGGAAAAGTAGGGGATTGTTACCAGTAGTTCAACACGTAAGCAAGCATAGATTCACATACATATAGAAAAATACATACACTAAGTAGTGGAAGCCCAAAGAACAATGCTTTATTATATGATATGTCAATACAACACAATAGATACAATCTTCCTCATAGATCTTGTCTATTTATACTTATATGTTTAGTTACCAGGTAGTTGTAACTACTTAACTGCTTGGGTCGGTCGGTTAACAGAGACTTCAACCAACTTATACTTTTGACTTCAATAGTCGATCGACTATATCTTAGTCAACTGTCAGGTCTAGTTGACAGAGTCGACTAGATATTACAACAGTTGGTAAGTGAAAGAATTGCACCCTGAACCCTGGAAGGGGATTTGAACAGAAAAGTAGTTATTGGCTTTTGAGTTTGAGTTTCCTATCAACATTTTAATTCTTTTTCTATACAGATAGTATAAACATCCATTGAATGATAATTAAGAAGATAACAGATCATAGGCATGTTCATGTGTAAATCATTGATCCAGACATGACATGTAGAGCCATTGATTTATGCTCATGCTTAAGAGTAGTCTTGTGGACAAAGTGAAGTTGTCTAAGATTTTTTTGTCTTATGTTTTGATTGGATTGTTATTTAAGATTCGATTGCAGTATGATTTTATTGTCTCATGAGAAGTTAGAATAGTTTAGACTTCAATATTTTACCTGCACATACTATGTATGCAACTCACAAGTTTACGAACTGGATTGACAAGTACAGGGTTTATTAACGACATATAAAGAATTCAACATGTGGCATAAATAAAATATTGCATACTCTCTCTCTCTCTCTCTCTCTATATATATATATATATATATATATAGTAAGTAAAAAAGTTATGTGTAATTCTTTTTGTGCTCAAGATCAACATGGACTTGACACATGGAATTTAAAAATATATTTCAATGTTGGCCATAAAGTAAAATAATGGAGTTGACATGTCGGATTTAAAAAATTATTAATAAAAAAAAAAATTTCAATGTCGTCCATACATAAAATATTTCAATATTTGATCTAGGATGATATAAGGAATGCTCATAGAGGTCCAGGAGGATCTGGAATGCTCGTAGAGGTCCCAAGGGGTCCAGAAAAGGCTCAAAATTCATTCATCTCAAATGATCGAGAAAATGAAATCAATGTGTAGAGCTCGTTGTTAGATTTCCAACGATACAAATGACTCGTCAAACAAAGCTCGTATGAAAACGTTATGAGCACTCAAAATTTCGTCAAAACATGCAAAATGTGGGTGTCACGTGGCACCACTAGAGGGTGACACATGGCATGTTGATGTGGCACAAAATGATGTCAGCAGTGACTTGGCACATGATGAGTTGGTAGGTGATGTGGTAGGGTTTGTCAGCAGCCGAGTTGACATCCAAGTAATTCAATCCGTTCATGACATGTGGCATTTGAACAACCAATAAGAAGCTACCACGTGGAAACTTCACATTGGCTAATGTTGGTTAGTGTTGTATAAAATTTATTTTGGAGTAAACAAGGTTCGACCCCATGACCTCCATATCCTACACACCTTAACAAAACCCCACAACCATCATGCCACATGATAGTTCTTAACACATATGTGGCATATAATATATTTATGTTTGTATTAAAGTTTGTTTGAGGGAAAAGGGCAGAGGGATAAGCCCCCAGCCCCTAGTTCATATGTTATATCACATGACCATTCCATATTCCATGCAAGTGTTAATCCACATACTATATATATATATAGTTTTAAACCACAATGGATAAATTGTAACGACATACCATATTTAAATATGGTTATAACTGTATTGTAACAAAAACCAATGGATATTCCAATGGAAAAGAGAGGATCATGGGAATAGAACTGTGTACCTCCTCCATATTTGACAACAATTTTAACCATTATGCCAATGCCCCATATTTAGTGTGATTCCTTCTAAAGTTAGTAAGAAGTTACCATTAATTTTGGGTGGAGGTTGGAGACTGGGCCCTATTTAATGGGTAAGAATTCCAAACGTTGCACACATTTCTTGTTGAAATCATTCCAATGCGGGCATGAATATCGAGGATGTATGGATTGTCTTGAAGTGCATGCAAGAGATCGCTATTTTTTTTGGCATTGTCTCATTTTGCATGCCATAAAGTATTTTGTCCAAAGGTAGTCAAATTTATACTCGTTGGATTCATTTTTCCGCAAGAATGATGACTTTGCATTCTATTTTGTAATCAAAGGTAATTTGTAAAATTTTTATCTCGGTTTGTCATGTATGAGACCCATAGTCTCATTATACATGTAAAAAGGTCTTTTTCATCCCCTGTTCAGAATTTGACCGACTTTATATCAATTTTGCATGAAATTTCACAAGGAATTCAATGGTAAACTCCATTTTTACATTTGAGCAATGAATTTTTTGAGTGTCTTCAAAATTGTGTTTTTGTAAGCCTATATTTTAATGTAATTTGGAATTTTGAGATGATGAAGAACAATCATGCTATTTAAAGGGACTTTGAAGATGCAATGATATATGTCATTTACATATGTAATTTGAGTTCTTTTATTTTCTGTTGTGTCATCTCATTTACAGTTCAAGTTATTAATCAGTTTATCGGTTTATGGATAAGTAACGACATCCACATGATATTTTGCAAATAGTCAAGCGATCATCAATTTCCCGAATATGGTTGGATGTGTATGTGTATTGACATATAAGGATTCTTTGGGATGAATTAGTATAAGAGTTTGTTGATATTTAAGAATCAAGTTGGTATCATAATTTGTGTAGTATTTTCAGATCATGTGGTATCAGAGTTGGTTTTGATGTTTATTTACAAGTGAATGTTTATGAGGTCCAAATCTAAGCAAAGTGAAGGAAAGCTTGCAAATTATAATCCTGAAATTGGTTCAAGGGGCTTCACTCAAAGAGGAGAAATGGATCATGAAGAATTTATGTTTGAGACTGATAAAGATATTTCTTAAGATGAAAAATATGGTTAAGGAATTTTGGGAAGACCTAGAAAGAAGGAGAGCAACTCCTCATCAAAATGAAGGTGGTCCAATTGAAACAATGGTAAAAAATGAAGAAATTGAAGGAGGAGGAGAAGGTGAAAAAACTCCAGGGTCTCCTCCATCCCCATCATAATCATCATCACCATCATCATCATCATCATCTTCGTCCGATGAAAGTGAATGGTCTTCTCATAGGAGGAAAAAGTGTTCTAAGAAGTCTTCTCGTTCTCATGATCTGCCTTTATTAAAGCTTGATGTTAAGTTTGATTTGCCTACTTATGATGGAGAGTTGAATGAAGAGAAGTTGGATATTTAGGTCAAACATATTGAAGTTTATTGCAGGGTACATAAAATCACATAGGACACTTCAAGGATACAATTGGTACTCTTTTCCTGAGCGTCAAAACCTTGATATGGTGGGAGAGTCGGACACGAGTTGATATTATTCAACATGGTAAAATCATTTCTTCATGGATTGAGATTACTACTGCATTAAGAAATCAATTTTGTCCATTAGCTTATATGTAAACATCAATGATTGTTTGGCAACATTTGAGATAAGGAAAAGGGTAGAATGTTCAAGTTTATACACAAGAATTTGAGAGGAAGGCATTATCTTTGGGAATTCCATTACATACTCCTGAGAATGTTCTAAAGTATATTGGTGGTATGTACTCATATCTTCATCATACTATATTGATGTTTAATCCTACTAATATTGATGAAGTATCAATTCAAGATACACATATTGAATCCAACAAAGGAAAACATGTTGAGGATGTGTCAGAGGAGCCACATGAATTCAAGGAGAAGTCGAAGGGAAAATGGAAGAATACGAAGACAACTAAAATAAAGAAGGATGAAGAGAAGAAGCATGCATGTTATCATTGCGAGAAGAAAGGGCATGATGAGAATCATTGTTGGAAGTTGCATCCATAATTGAAGTTGAAGTGGGCTCAGGCTACAAAGGGTAAAAAGAAGACCATGACCATGGTGCAGGATCTTGGATCATATTCCGAGGATGAAACCAAGGTTACAATTATGGGAATCAAAGATAAATCTTCAATTGCAAGTTCACTTACTTCTTCTTCAAAGTCTAAATTAATCCTTGATGGAAGGTGTTATCACTCTATAATTTTCCTTGGTTGTGGAAGGAAAACCTAAAGGTAACCACAAACCAACTTGCAGATTGGAAGATAGCCCTTCCAACCCAGAGAGGGCTCTCTCTTATAACTCAACCACAAGAAAGACTGGTTATTTAATAAACACAATGGATAGATCTTCAATTGAGTGAGGTTTTTTAAAACATGGTGGCAGGGGTTGAGTGAAACACCCATTGGTCATGGAGTCATAATAAAGAGATGTCAAATCAAAGCTTTCAAAACTGGTTAATATGAAAAAATGTACTTCAAAGGATAGATAGCTAGCAATCTGTCAATCATCATAGGTATTGTAGTAGAGTGGTGAGAAGAAAACAACACATCAATTATAACAAAGCATATATCAGTAGATGAATTATGTCACAATATCAGAAGACTAGTGCATGAAAACTGAATGTGAGATAAGAGCATCAATGATGAATTCTATATCTATAATCATTCACTCAGAATAGAATAATAAAAATAATGATGATCAAGATGGAAAAGATTCACAAAGATAACACACTACAGATTTCCAACACAAGAATGTCTGAGACAAATTATCGAAGAATCTCTTCTCAAAATCTTTTCATTAACACAAAAATCATATACAACAACCAAAGAGTCTTTTTCCTCAAGTCCCTAACCCTAAACTCTTCCTTTCCATTCAATATATAGTCTCACATACCATCTCAACTTAAGGAGGTCGAAATCGTTCTTTATCTAAATATAGAAAGAGGTTACAACCGTTGTGGAAAGAAGTAATTACAAAATCTACTCATTTCCTACTTTATAGGGTTTAGTTATTAGTAATTACCATGCAATCACTTTATCCAGTCGTTGAGTTCCTTGCGTGTATTTCTTTGGGGGTAAAAGGAAAAATCGGCTTAATGGAAACTTATCTGAAATTTTGAAAACAAATTCAATGTTGAAAAAATCTGGAAAATTGGGCCCACCTGCTAACTCCAAAAAGACTCCAAAAGGATCTTCAAATGAATGAAAATTGATTACGTTCTCATCCAAAATATTGTGACTCTGCTCCAGCTGATTCACATACCATGAATCTACCCCTTCATCTGCATCTTCACTTTCATATACTTCAACCCGATGGCTGTCATAAAGAGGCTGAAAATTCTGATGAGAGTGTTGGAAACAAGAATCTTTTGAACAAGAAAACAGTGCTGGCTACAATACTAACTCTACATCCTCCTTGTTTTCAAATTCATAGTTTACTAATGGATGAAAATTTCCACTAATACAATTTTCCATATAGCAAGCTATAGGATCATTAAGAACATGGAAATGATTCTACTGATTTATAATGTCATTAATTTGCTCCAGTAAACCGATGGGATTTTGCATCAACTCAATTCCTTTTCTTTCATTACTAATTTCAAAATTCTATTTCATAACCTAAATGAAGAAAAACATAGAGGCAAAGAATTACTTTCATCTGGCTCACAATTTTCTTCATGTTCCATGTCATTACAAAAATATATGGGCTTAAGGATTTCATTAGACTGTTGACACTGAATACTTATTGATGGAGAATATGCAGTTGGTTGTTCTTGAAAGTCTTCCTCACTGTAATCATCATATTCATCATATATAGGTAAACCAAAAAATTGATATATGTCATCTTGAAAATCAATATAGGCAAACAAAACTTGTTGATATTGAATATCAACGACAATAAAATTTGGGACATCACCCTGCTTTTCAAGAAGTGAGTCATGGTATTCTGTAAAAACATGATTATTGAAAGATTCAAGGAAACACATGGAACAATCAATCTTCTGCTCATACATTTCACAATCTTCCTTTGTATTTACAACTTCATCCAAAATCTGATTTGGGAGCTTCTCACATGCTAGAAGGTTATCCTCAATCTCCTGAGCATCATTAAACATCTGTTGCATTGTAATAGACCTCCTCTCCATTAGTAGGAAATATTGATTTGGATGAAAGGTTGTCGCATAACACAAGATGTCAGCAGCTTCAGAGGGCTAGATCTTTTTAGGCATCTTGTAGTAAACATTGTGAAATATTTTATTGAACATGGAGATAGTCTCATATTTATTTCTTTTCATGGCATGAAACTTTGAAAGACACAAATCCCAAGACTTCCTCTCACCCCAAAACTTGAGAAAACATTACTCATTTTCTCCCATGAACTTATGTATTTAGGATGAAAATGCCTAAACCATTCCTTGGCATTTCCCTGCAGTGACTGAGAAAAATATCTCATACAAACAACATCATGCTCAACTTCAAAAAGGTCAATGAAATGCTCAAAAGCTTGAAGGTGTTTTTTGGTTGTAAGGTTGTCGATTTCTCCATCAAATCTGGGAAGGTATTTGTAATGCTTCACAAGAAAATCATGAAGGACATGAGGCAATTGGAGTGGTTAGTACCTGTCTTGAATTTTGGAAGGTTTAAGATTATGCACACGTGTAATGATCCCAAGCCATTATGCAAGGATCATCACTGTTTTGGTGTCTTTTAAAATCTTTTTCCTGGTTGTGGTATTTCGTCAAACACTTTGTTGATCTACTTTTTAGATGTGTTTATATGTGTGTATGCAGCAAATAACAGAAAGAGATAACCATGGAACATACCTCAACCATATGCAATA
>SNQJ01S0084229.1:61343-77708 GCA_010110895.2 Picea sitchensis
ATATATAGTTTTAAATCACGACAGATATATTGTAACAACATACCATATTTAAATATGGTTATAACTATATTGTAATAAAAACCAACGGATACGCCAACATAAAAGAGAAGATCACGGGAATAGAACCAGGAACCTCCTCCATATTTAGCAACAATTTTAACCATTATGCCAATGCCCCATGTTTAGTGGGATTCCTTCTAAAGTTAGTAATAAGTTACCACTAATTTCTGGTGGAGGTTGGAGACCGTGCCCTATTTAATGGGCACAAATTCCCAACATTGCACACATTTTGAGGTGCATTCATTCCAATGCGGGAAAAATCCCTAGGAGGTACAGATTGTCTTGAAGTGCATGCAATAGTTCGCTAATTTTTTTTGGCATTGTCTCCTTTTGCATGTCATAAGTTATTTTTTCCAAAGGTAGTCAAATTTATTCTCGTTGGATTCGTTTTTTGGTAAGGATTATGAATTTGCAGTTTATTTCGTAATGAGAGGTCATTTGTAAAATGTGTATCTCAACTTTTCATTGATCTGGATTTAGGAGTGGAGCGAATTGATTAACATACTAAATACAATAAACACAGAGATAGGAAGAACAACACAGATATCCAGTGAACAATATCTTCTATTGAATAAATGAAATAGGTTGAAACCGTAAAACTACAAAACTGAAACAACTTGCTCGAATGGTGGTAGCTATATTTGAGAAGAGATGTGGCTGCTACATGAATTTGTCTGAGAAGAATGATTACAATGAGGCTACAAAGGCCTTTTTAACATCACTCATGAATTCCAAAACCTTATACATCCAAAAACCTAACCCTAGGAGGTGAAATGCCAAAATTCATGTGGGCCCTAATGAGTAAGTTGGTACCTCAACTTCCCAGGGTCGTAGATTTTGCATACAACCTCCATTTTAGGCGCGTGATAGCCCAATTGAAAGGTATTTTTGAGAAATACACATTACGTTGTCAAAATTTGACTCCATATATAATTTGACTATGGAAAGCCAAAAAAACATTGTTTAGGGCCCCAAAACGACCCTGGAAGTACAGAAAGATGTGTTGACATGAAAACATCCAAAATAAGCAAGTTGGATTAGGTGGAGGACACCAGTATCCACCTGGAAGATGTGTAGGGATTCAGACAATCCCGAAAGTGTAGAACCCACAATTACAAAGAAGTAGAGAAGAACGTGTTGAACTAAAAATTGTCAAGAGGAGCCAGTTGGAATAGGTGGGTGGACACCAATTTCCACTTGGATCAGCCATCCCCCTTTAGGAAGCAATGGTATCCATTTCGTTGAGTTCCCCCATCAGGTGATGAAACTTCTATTGAATTTGGGACCGGGTGAGCCACTTGCCTTGGTGGAGGAGTTGTCTTGCCTTGACAACCCGATAAAGCTGGATCCTCTGCTGGCGAGTGCCCTTGAACTATGTGTCCACTATTTGATCAGTGGATGATTGTTCCATGCAGTCAGGGTTGAGCTCTGTTGGTGTCAGTTTTTTTCGTGATCTCAAAGGTGTCCAATAATGGTGTAAAATATGGTCAAAGGAGGTCCACATTGAACATTGGGTGCAAGCCAAGGAAGGTGGAGTGTTGAGCTCAAAATCATTGCTACCCACAACCTTGGTGATAGTGTAAGGCTCATAGCAAAGTGGGTGGAGCTTCCGATGGGGACCGGTAAGACGCTCTTTCTGCCAATGTATCCAGACCTTGTATCCCACCTGAAACTGGTATGGTACCCTATGTTGATCATGGCGTTGATTGTATTTAGCATTAGCTTTTTGCAAAATCTCATGGACTTGTTGGCGGATGTGTTAAATCTGTTCAATGAATCTGGTGGCTTTGTCGGTCTTAAACTAAACATGGGAATATTTTGTTTGTGTAGTTACAAGAGGTAGTGAAACATCAATGGGACCCAAGGGTTGGAATCCCAACCCCACCTGAAATGGGCTATGGTCGGTGCAACTATAGAGACCCATGTTGTACTTTGTTGAACATAGGGGAGACTCTCATCCCATGTACGTGGATGCTTAGAGTTATACATGCGTAGGATGTGCACAATAATCTGATTGATGACCTCTTTTTGGTTGTCAGTTTGGGGGTGGAAAGCAATGGATTTAGTGAGCTTGGTGTCCAACAATGACCATAGAATCGACCAAAATGTGTTGAGGAATCTGTTGTCTCAGTCAGAGATGATGGTATGTGGTATCCCAAAATGAACCCATACTCGTTCAAAGAACAGGTTGGAAGTATTTTTCATTGTGATGTTCTTCTTGCAGGCTGTGAGGATGGACATCCTCGAAAACTAATCAACGACCATAAATACACAATCATTTCCTTGCTTGGTGGACGGAAGGCTAGACATGTAACCATCGATATGGATTCCCAAGGCTTTCTGGGAGTAGGAAAAGGGGTGTATAATCCTTACTTCTTGATGGTTGGCTTGGCAAGGCAGTGCAAGATCTGATATACTTGCTGACGTCTTGTCAAATTTTTGGCCAATAAAAATGTTTCTGTAGAACAACAACAATTTTCTCCACGCCAAAATTTCATGTCGTCCGACTGTAGTGAGATTCCCAAATCAACTTTGTACGCTCTCTTGCAAGAACACAAAGATGGCCTAGATAACATAACAATTTGTCTTGAATGTGAAAATAAGTGACATTCGCGCCTGTACCCAAGAGATGATAGGTGGTGGCGAAGTTCGTATCTTGTTGATAAAGTTGGGGCCACTCAGATGCCTCATGTTCACAGAAATGGAGCACGGTGGTGAGTGTAGCCATGTGAGGTCGACTAGGTAGTCAACGATATGATTTGTGCTCCATGTCTTATACTTGATGCTGAGATGGAACTGTTGTAGGTAAGTGGACCACTTCTGATGGAGGTCGTTCTGGAACTTCCCATGTGTTTGTATGAACTGCAGAGGCTTGTGATCAATGTGGATGATTGTCTCCTTTCCTAGAATGTAATGTTTCCATTGACGGAAGGCTTGTACAATGTAATACATTTCCTTGACATAGGTGGAGTATTTATGGATAGTATATGAGAGCATCTCACTATGGTATGCCACCGAATGGTCGTGCTGAGTGAGAGTTATGCCTACAACATAGTCAGATGCAACAGTCTCAATATCGAATGGTTGTTGCATATCGAGCAAGGAGAGTACTGAAGATGAGCACAAGCGATGCTTCAGATCATCAAATGCTCATTGTTGTTCCTTCCCCCATGCGATCATTTCCATGCCACCACCCTTGGTCACTTGGATGAGGGCCCATGCAATATGGGAGAATCCCAACAAGAATCGTTGGTATAAGTTGTCCAATCCCAAGAAGATGCAAAGCTCAGTTAGTGTGGTCAGGACTGGCTAGTCACGAATGACTTGGATATTATCTGGATTAAGATGTACCCCATGATCATCAACAATGTATCCTAATTATTGGACCCAATTCATGCCAAAGGAGAATTTTTCCAAGTTGGCATATAGCTTGTGTTGCCGCAGAGTTCTCAAAACCTATTGAATATGTTGCATGTGCTCCTCTCAAGTTCTATTGAAGATGAGGATGTCATCCAAATATACCACCGCAAAATAGTTTGTGAAGGGTCTCAATACATCATCCATTAACCTCATGAAAGTGGTTGGTGCATTTTTTAATCCAAAGGGCATGACCAACCATTCGAAGAGACCTTCTTTAGATTTGAAAGTTGTCTTCCATACATCAATTGGTTCGATGGGAACCTGGTGGTAGCCATACTTTAGTTCAATCTTGTTGAAGAACTTTTACCCCTTGAGTTGGTCAAGAAGGTCATCAATTCTGGGAATTGGGTACATGTTCATGACTATGATTTTGTTTAATGCTTTGTAATCAATGCAAAGCCACCAGGTCCCGTCCTTCTTCTGCACCAATACAATTGAGATTTCTCAAGGGGAGGAGTTGGGTATGATGTTCCCCTTTTGAAGTAGCTCTTGAATCTGGCGCTTGATTTCGTCATTTTCCATCAACGAGCAATGATATACTATTCCATTAGGAAGAGGTGCATTGGGGATTAGATCAATTAGATGCTTGACTTGGCAGTGTGTCGGTACCTCGATGGGTGAGGAGAAGATGTCTATGTACTCTTCCATGATCCTGTCCACTTGCTTCTATTGCAAAGAGAGTCTCTGTGTAGAGGCCATGGATGTGGCAGTGACCTTCTGCTTGTTTTGAGCACGGATCACAAAGAAGACGAACTTCTCAATCAGTGAAATGACCTTACTGCATTGCTTAGCAAACATTAAATAAATAGCGGTAGGAAGCACTACCTCTGGTATCCTGTACAATTGTATACCCAAAATAATAATAACATTGTGGGGTCTAGATGCCCAAAGGGGTTGGATCAAATGAAGGAAAGTAAGGATTTTTTCACTGTTGGAAAAGGTTCAATTTTCGTGAGGGCCTAACCTGAAGCCATGGGGTAACCTTGAGGCAGTGGTCGAATGTGTGGTTGCACCCAAAGATATTATATTAAATGATATCGTGACCTATGCACACATATTGGATCAAATCCCACCCCCATGTCCTTCAAATTTAATCCTAGATGTGGTGCCATGTAGCTGAAGGAGGCCATGCAACCCTCCCATGAATTCAACCATAAATATCGCTAGTTGTCATCCCTCACCTCAATCTTGAATGGAGGTTGACCTTAATAACTTGTAGAGGAAGGGAGGATAGATCCCTCGAGTCTGGTTAATGACGGTCTTGAGGATTAATGATAGAAGGCGGGTGAGTACAACGGTCATGTCCACCCTGGGGATATCTCTCCCACCCATCCATGGCTGGAATTATTTCTCCTTCGAGCTTCATCACCTTGCTCGCTCTGAGAATTATATTATTGTGCAGTGGGTACTCCTGGCAATAATTTAGTGGATTCTTCGCCCCCCTAGCTCAGCCATGCCGAGAGAGAGAGATGTAAGTCGAGACGTGGACCTACCTAGTACGACTACGCTTCCCGACAGAGACACCTGCAACAATTGGAATGGGCCCTATCCAGTTCCAAGACTCGGTGCACCGCAATGCCACAAACTCCACCGATGGCCTACGTCGAGGAGGAATTTTGGGAGGAACCCATCCAGGTTCCACCAAAATCCATTCTCTACACGGTCCCGGACGATATATTTTTCCCTAGCCCCAGCAAAGCTAGTACAGGTACCCAGGTTGCCATGGAAGGCGCCACATGCATTGCCAAGGAGGAATTCCGAGAGGAACTCCTCCACACGGCTCCATGAACTTCCCTCCAGGACAACGCCATCAAAGCTGATGCAGGAGTTGAGGAAGCCAAGGATTGTGTCACTGACACCACACAAGAGAACCTCCCCATATTGGTGCTTTCATCGCTAAATGCATTTTTGGATTTCGACCCAGCTTCCCCTAGTCTCTTTAACCCGGAGTAACTGGACCTCATTTTCGATCTCAAAAGCCACATGGCGAACCAACTTCATCGGGACACCCTCATTAGCAAGCGAATTGACATGTTCTTCGACGCATTCTCGAATGCATTGACTAAGCAGTGTTGCCCGACCTGTGTGTAACCCTTCATGCTACAACACAATGGCGACACTCTCCTTGGAGCTTCAGACGATAGACCCCCTGGTGCTAGTGATTAACTTCTTGTTATTCTGCACTGGTACTCTGCATAATTCCTGTCTAGTTTTTTATAATGGGACTCTGCATAATTCCTGTCTAGTTTTTTTTTTCCAGTGGTTGTTAGTTTGTTCTAGCTTGCAAATACATATCTGTCAGGACAAACGTTTTCCACCTGCTCTGGTTTCCAATTGGCAGGGAAAGTGGCGGATGGCCTTTTGGTCCAAAGTATAACATGCAACCACCTGTTATGGTTTCCACTAGTTTGGCGAAACAGGTGGCAGGCTGATGCCATGTGTCTTTTTTGTACAGTAACAACACAGTAATAGGATTTACCCCTTTTTTATTTACAAAAAAAGATATTGCAGGGTCTAGACTCATACACAACACGACGCTTCCACAAATATGGTTGTCTTAAAATAACATCACAAACTTCAAGGGGAGCAATATCACACAATACTTCGTCTTTGAAAGTCTTGATGTCGTAGGGCAGATGGCATTATTGGTTGACACGAAGATATCTTCCTTGGCGAAGCCAGCCGATGGTGTAGGGTTTTGGGTGCGGTGTCGTCGACAGGTCCAACCGCTTGATGACCTCTGTTGATATCAGGTTCTTCTGACTGTTGCTATCGACAATGAAATGAAGCAGATCCCCCTTTACCCACAACTGTGAGTGAAATAGGCATTCCCCTTCCTCTGGTTCTTCTAGTTCGCTTGGCTGGACTTTGGTGGTGGCGACAGTGGCACCGGGTTCAACATCGATAATCCGCTTCCCTCCTTCTGGATTTGATTTGGAGTCAGAATCGGCCTCTAACTCGGAATCCTTCAACTAAAACATGACTGACTACTTGGAGTGACATTCTTTGGTGTTGTGCCAAGGGATTTTATGGTATTCACACAATTTTCCCGTGTCCTTCTTCGACTTCTCATTACCCCTCTTGTGTTGCGGCTTGGACTGTTTGTCCTGAGAGTGGCCATCTTTGCTTTGTCCCTTGTTGTGTGGGTTGGGGCCACCTTTTCCCTGCTTCGGCTGTGAGGAGTTTGCAGATCCAAACTCTCACCTCTTCTGCTTAAATTTCTGCTCGATCTTGTCAACATATCTATAATATGTACCCAATGTTGCGATGTCCAGAAACTCCATTTATGTTTGAATGTATCTATGCAAACAACTGCAGTATTTGAGCACCATATGTCGCTCAAAGTCTTTGAAACCCAATTTGGTGCACAGGGTATGGAAAATATTGGTGAAATCTAGTACTGTATGGTCCCTTTCCTGATGCAGGGTGGTCCATCTGGTGTATTGGTCCTCGTAGCTTCCAACAGGGTAGTATTGTTCTTTAATGGCATCCAAGAAGGAATCCCATGTAAGGGAGACCACAAATATTGCAGATTCCTCTATGGCCCTTTGCTCAGAGTAAGTATCCCACCAGTCCTTAACATGGGGAATGGCCATGAGAAGTGCAAAAGTAATATTTTCCCTATCGAAAAAATTGTGGACCGAAAAATACCCTTTAAGAAAATTCAACTATTTATCTACAACATCCGCATCTATCAATCCTTCAAATAATGGAATATCAAAATTTACATGTACCTTGAAGGGATTTGCATGGTCGCTTGATGAAGATGCTTCTCCTGTGGGCAGCCGCTGAAGGATCTGTGCAAAGTTGCCCATCATTTCGTTACTTTGTCACGCAAGGGCTTCCTCGAGAAACATTTTAAAAGGATCTCTTGTTCCATCATCTTTCTTTTCGTCCCCTATGGGTTGTTTTTGGGCTCGACACGACCGATCTTGCAAAGGCTCAATTGGTTCAATTCCCAACTTCTTGTACCCAGATCTTGTCAGGGACATGCACGAAGAAAAATAAATGAAGAGTAGACCACTTTGATACCACTGATTCAGATTTAGGAGTCGAATGAACTGATTAACAGACTAAATACAATAAACACAAAGATACAGAAAAAACACAGATATCCAATGAACAATATCTTCTATTGAATAAATGAAATAGGTTGAAACTGTAAAACTACAGAATTAAAACAACTTGCTCGAATGGTGGTAGCTATCTCTGAGAAGAGATGTGGCTGCTATGCGCATCTGTCTGAGTAGAATGATTGCAATGAGGCTCTAGAGGCCTTTTTAATATTACTCATGAATTCCAAAACCCTATACATCCAAAAACCTAACCCTAGGAGGTGAAACGCCAAAAGTCATGTGGGCCCTGATGGGTAGGTTGGTACCTCAACTTCTCGGGGTCGTAAATTTTGCATACGACCTTCATTTTAGGTGCGTGATAGCCCATTGGAAAGGTCTTTTCGAGAACTACACATTATGTCATCAAACTCTTACTTCATCTACAGTTTGACTATGGCAAGCCAAAAAATCATTGTTTAGGGCCCCAAAACGGCCCTAGAAGTACAAAAAGATGTGTTGACATGAAAACATCCAAAATAAGCCAGTTGGATTAGGTGGGAAGCCACCATTCTCCACCTGGAAGATGTGTAGGGCTTCAGACAACCTCAGAAGTGTAGAACCCACAATTACAAAGAAGTACATAAGAATGTGTTGAACTAAAAACTATCAAGAGGAGCCAGTTGGAATAGGTGGGTGGCCACCAATATCCACCTGGATCAATCATGTAAGAGACCCATAATCTCGTTATACGTGTAAAAAGGGTTTTTTCAACCCTTGTTCAGAATTTGGCCGAATTTATATCAATTTTGCACGAAATTTCACAAGGAATTCAATGGTAAACTCTGTTTTTTCATTTGAGCAGCGTATTTTCGGAGTGTCTTCAAAATTGTGTTTTTGTAAGCCTATAATATAATGTAATTTGGAATTTTGAGATGATGAAGAACAATCATGCTATTTAAAGAGACTTTAAAGATGTAGTGATATATTTCATTTACATATGTAATTTGAGTTCTTTTATTTTCTGTCGTTTCATCTCGTTTATAGTTCAAGTTATAAATCAGTTTATGGGTTTATGGATAAGTAAGACTACATCCACATGATATTTTGAAAATATTCAAGCGATCTTCAATTTCTCGAATCTGGTCAGATGTGTATAATCTGGTAAGATGTGTATGTGTATTGACATCTAAGAATTCTTTGGGTTGAATTAGTATCATAGTTTGTTGATATTTAAGAATCAAGTTGGTATCAGAACTCGTGTGATATTTTCATATCAATATCCACTTGAGGTAAGAGAGAAATTTCTTATTCAATTCACAGGTCTTTTTTATTTTTCAGTTTGAGGGAGATTTGTAATTTCTTTAATGCTTAATATGGAGTTGACATTTGGTATCTTTAAAAATATTAATAAGAAAAAAAATATTTCAATGTCGTCCATACATAAAGTATTTCAATGTCCATATTAAGTAAAATATTTTAATATATATGTCATGTGTCAAAGAGGGAGGTTGACATGTGGCATTCAAAAAAATATTAATAACTAAAAAAGTTTCAGCATCCACCTTAGAGATAAAATAGTTGAAAGTAAAAGTTTATTATTCCAAAGATAGGTGCTTTCTACTTAGAAGGAGATGTGTAATTCTTTCAATGTTTAATATGAACTTCACCCCTGGTATTTAAAAAAATATTAATAACAAAAAAATATTGCAATGTGAAATATGTGTGGCATAAATAAAATATTTCATATAATTTGTTTGTCTTTATATATATATAGACACACACACACACACACACACACACACACACACACACACACATAACCAACGTAGATCCATCTTAAATCCTTATATATCATGGGTTTAGAGGCATCAAATCCCTATAGGTGCAAACCTTGTTTTAAAACATAAAACTTGAGAAAATATTTGCACCTCAATGAATTTGATGCCTCTCGGTGCATTATAGATCCGAATTTTTGATGCATCTCAGTGCATGATAGATCTCGATTTAAGATGGATCTATGTTGGTATCCTACACTAAAGTATACATAGTAAAAATAATGTTGACTAGCAAATATCATGTTAACCTACATGTATTAGTAACTTAATTGATTAACATTATAAACGTACTCGTATCACAATTATAACTCACTATGAATATTTTATTTTTATAATGAACAATTGTCTTCAACATTGGTTCCACTCAACACAAAAGTTGGTAAGTTGGTCTATAGAAGTAGTTAGCTAGTGCACATTTTTTTTCATTCATCGTTGTTCTTTGCTCATATGCATTCAGTCAAAAGTTTTAAAAGTGATTCAACCTAAAATTCCTTTTAACTTTACCAGAACTTTGACAGATTCTAATATGTTAAGAACATATGAATAACATTCCTAAACATGTTACATATAAGTTATACTTTCTTTCTTACCATTATTAGTTGTTCAAATGAACCTTTTACAATTTTGAGAAAGGACATCACCATTTCATAACTATGGTTATATGGATATTTACAATTTTGAAAAAATATAAAAAACTTATTTTAAAACACGATATTCATTACCAATTAACTACTCTTGCTATCATAAAGTGATATTGACATTTACAATTTTAAATGAAAACATTCATTACTAATAGATGACTCTTTCTATTATAGAATAATACCAACAGTTACAACTTTAAATGGAAACATTCATTACCAATTGGTGACTCTTGCTATTATAAAGTGATATCGGTATTTACAACTTTAAATAAAAACATTCATTACCAATTGCTAACTCTTGCTATTATAAAGTCATATCGACATTTAGAACTTTAAATAAAAACATTCATTACCAATTGGTGACTCTTGCTATTATAAAGTGATATCATCATTTACAACTTTAAAAGAACATAAAATTTGCTAATATATTGTCTTTGTTAGCTATGGAAATTGCTAATATATTCTCTTACAACATTTATATTTTATAAATTACATTTTTAACTCTTTAATATTTAATAGGTTGGATTGTTTACTTTGAGTTATAGTTATGTCAATTTAAAAAATAATGTTTACAATTTAATGTTCCGGAAATAAGGAGATTTCATGAATCGATTTAATATTTAGTTAAATCATAAGGTTAAAATTAGATTATTATTATGAAAAAATAAATTTAATAATGTATATTATATATAATTCATTTCATTTAAACATAAATTTTGATGATAAAACTTAAAATCTTCAACATTTAATAATTTCATTTTAATTGTAAAAATAATGTTTTATATTTTATAAGATTTAATTTGATGATGAATTCCAATTCTAGAAATTTAAAATCTTTAACATTTAACCAAATGAATTTGATATTAAGAAAATAATTTATTTTTTAATAGAAAAAAACTAAAAATTAATAGGACATCAATCTGAATGCCATCCTGTGTTGGGCCAAAAAGCCTTCATGTCTATGTTCAAACAAGAATAAGGAGAACTCTAACTTCACTATTATTAGAAGCTATTGGAGACTTTAAATGTTTGTTTAAAAACATGGAATAGAATCTTGTTATATAACCAGAAAAACGCAAAAAATATTACAATAACAGAAGGTGCTGGGATCTATAATGCATTTTTGAATGCATGTTGGGGACATAGACAGTGATTTCATTGAACATTCACTTCACAATTACCGCAAGTTACCATTGAGGACTMTGTTGTTCTTGGGCCAAGGTGCAAGTTCGGACACAATCCGAGCTGTTCATTGTGCAAGTTCGGACTCAATCYCAGCTGTTCCATCAGTGTCTTATATTTACCGGCTATGTAAACTGCTTTGAGCAATTTACCTTCCTGGAAATCTTGTGCCCATTTAGTACAGTTATCCATTAATGTGCCCCCCACACTCTCTATGCAACCACCTATAATGTCTGCTAATACACTCTCTAATTCATTCACCAGATCCATAATATTCTCTGTTGAACCGCAATTTATACTATTGCATAATTTGTATAAGGCGTTCACCGCCCCTGCCTTCTTCCAATCCAGAGAGTCTGCTCCATGTTCAATCACCTTAACTTTCCTCATACTTTCTTCTGCAAGCTCTTTTATTATAGAACCTGCATCTTCCATGTATACTACACTTGTTATAGTATATGTACCATTCTTTGAAGTTTGTTCCTGTAATGTTTTGAATACACTATCTGCCGCTTTACTCAGCAAGCTATCAGTTGTGGGATCTGAGTCGTCAACCAAATCCACCAGTTCACTTGCCTCAGAGTATGCCTTTAAAGCATTTTCCCCACAGTCGGGTGACAACCGAAGGATTCTTTGCTTTTCTGCCATTCATTTCGCCCTCTTCCATAAGTTTCTTATTAGGGCTTCGCATTTTCTGAAAACTGATTAGGGCTTCGCATTTTCTGCCATTCATTTCGCCCTCTTCCATAAGTTTCTTTGCTTGCTTGATGGAACTTCGATTCGTTTCAAACACTTTGCGAGGAGCCCCCCACAGAAGGTCCACGTTCCCCAAAATTGCTTGGTATTCTGAAAAAGCTTCGTCCACTGTTTCGCCCTGCTTTGCTAAGAACTTTGAGGATATTCTCTGCATAAACCTATTATCCAATACAAACTCTGCGATTAACCAACACAGTTTACATGACAAAACCAGAAGAACCTGCACCCAATACACACATCGAAGCACACATCGAAGCAATGTATCTATGAAACCCATTTCTATTCCTTCCGCGCCAATCATTTTATTTACACTTTCATCAACTTTACTTTTCTCCTTCAACTTCCTCGATGCTGCTTCCTGCAACTCGAGAATGTACCTCGTCCAAAAGTCCTCTACCTGGAAGTAGTTACACCAGCTTTTACTCGGATTCCAGCTTTGCCATCTTCCATAGTACGCTACAGAGGTAAGACATCTCCAGCCAAGGATTGCCCATACTACACTCATGAATATAACTTCCATGAGAGTTGTTATGAATTTTAGACGGGATTTGGCAACAGGATACAGGTATATGACTGGGCTCTGAACAAGCCATCCAGCGATTGAAAATATACAGCAAACTGTGACTGCTACTGTGGCTGAAGTGGCTAACACTGATCTTGCAATGATGGATTCAGGATAACATGCGCGGGAGACAATCCAAGATTTGAATACCTGATCTGCTACTGCCTGAGAGGGGTTCTCTGAAGTGATACCTTGATTTGCAAGAATTATGGGAATTTTTTGAGCAATGATATCCCGGATACTTTTATTGGCTACTATTGCACAGCTGAGGAGGAGGAGAAGCCATGCTAACGAGAATGATATTATGACACTTGAGACTATGAAAGAATATTGGGTAATCTCCTTGGCGTGTGGCCAGAAATAGAAGTAATAGGTGGTGACAGATAAGCCAGATTCAGCCAAACGATGATATACGGTGAACAACTCAGAGAAAATGTGGAAGAACATAATCGGTCCTAGAGCCATTAATTTGCCCCATGAATCTTCATAGCCAGGACGGGCCATTCCTGGCAACATGTAGGCTACTATCATACATAACATTACCCTGCTGCTATGTATCATATACAAGTTATCCTTAACTAACTCACCGTACAATTGCCGTCGATAGTCCAAGACCTCTTTTAGTAAAGCGGTCTCATCGTTGAGCAAGTTCATAACCTGGATGGTCAGAGCAGTGAGGACGAGAGCATGCCCAGGAAACCAATGGGCTCTCTTCTTTCTGGCGTTCACTATATCCAGTCCGAGAAGGCTAATGAATACTAGCACTCCACTGGAAAGCCCGAGTAACTCCGCGATCTGATCCAGAGTGAAGGGTGGCTCCCTGCCATGAACTTTCATGATGCAGACGAACACAATTGCTGATGAGATGAAATTTCATATGAAATTACGTTAAAATAGAGCATTTCCATAGATTTTCCTATGATTTGCTTAAAATAGAGCATATGATTCGCTTGATTTTCCCCAAGTTTGATTTCGGGCATCTTCACAAGATATTTAATATTCTTTTGGTAGTAGTTTAAACTTTCTAGGTTTTATAGAAAATTTAGTATTTTTTTTTTATATTTGTTTTGTTTGAAATTTGTAAATTTGAATAATTAAATATGTATAATTTAAATGTACTAAAAATTCGACTAAATTATAATCTGAATGTCCTAAAAATGTCCTAAAGATTTGTTGGACTGAATTATATTCGACTTGTTCTAATGAAACCGACCAACAAGTAGCCGACGTGTATCAATTACTACTGAAATTATCAGTGTGTCACCCAAATAGGGTTGTAAGTGTAATCCCAACTCTATTCAATAAGAACGGTTATTGGAAGGAGTGGCTCGACCATTTAAGAGAAGTCTTTGTCGATGCATATCACATTTTGTGACCTAACTTGAGCACTCGACTGGTGGACAGTGTTGGACTAGTCAACCTGCTGAGAATTAGTGGGAAAGCATTCTATTTCTTTTAGCTTCTCTTGAGAATTGTATTGTTCAGATGACAGTCATAAAAAGAAAAGGAAACAAGAAGATTAATTAAAAATCAAAAAGAAAAGCTAAACTATGCATAGGAAAGACACTAGTTTATTTGACTTTATTGTTATCTTACATTACACTAGCTCCTATCTTACACTACACTAGCTGAAAATAATGAACTATGTAAATTTATAATGTCGATGTATCCATCCATATAATACCAAGCCTGCACACATATATTCATCACAAAAGATTAATAACAACACTTGGAATAAAAATAGACTAAAAGTAGGAAAAATTAAAACATCAAAAACTCTACTCGCCATATCAAAAATGTCATAGTGATAACTCAGGGGAACATTATTTGAACAAGATTCCTCCAACCATGCTTCAATTAACCATGCTTCAATTATATCATAAAATATACCATTACTAACATATAATCAATGAAGGAGGTATAGGGGAAATTAGCATACCAAATGAGAACCATGTGTAAAATCTGCATAAAGTGTACTCGATGAGAGAATCATTACGATGATATACTTATTGATCCTTGAAGACAAACCAAAAGAATGAGGGTCTGACATAACCATTGGTATAGACCAAAGTTCCTCATTGTCTTGATAAGCCTCCTTGGAATCATACTTCAAGCAACCATTCACTTGTGATAGTCTAGTGAAAACAAATGATATACATGGGATAACATCCACCATGGTATGAGAGGAATCTTCAAGACAATGGTGGAAGCCACTAACATCAACAATCTCAACTAAAGTGATACTTGAACAAGAAGACTCTATATTGATCAAAATTGAAGATGAAAAAGAAGAAGACATCATCTGATATACATTGGCTAGAGTATTTCCTTCATCCCATGAAAAAGACCGATGAGGCATAGTTGTACTAAGTAGAAGAGATAAGAGAATGGAAAGGCTCTCTTGAACGAGAAATATTTTCAAAAAGTGATTCTTTGAATGGTAGTTCCTCTTCTTTAAGAACATTGGTGACCATTTGCAAAACAGTAGGCTCCACACTAGGAATGGTTTCACAATCAACACGATCTTCCTCAACATGCTTTTCCTCATCCAAGAGAAAAGTGGGTTGTTGTGCTAAAAGAGGTATGATCGGTATGTTTGTTTCTTCTCCTTCACTTAAAAGATCGGTGTGGATGTTTTTGCTCCTGCACAATATGAGAATATGAAACACCTTTCAAAATATACTCATGGTTAGAAGAGAGGAGCAATTCAGAGGAATTATTAGAACAAAATTTTCAATAAATAATCCATCAACAGTAGAAGAACATTCTTGATCCATCTCGATTAGGATGAGACAATTCATAACAATAGGAACTATCTAAATCAAAAGAAACTAATTCCAAATTCTTTATGGGTGAGGAAGAATTCATGTCACGAGTGCCCAATTTTTCTTCATTAACAAAATGATCAACATTCATGTCTTTCACCATAGCTTCCTCTTCCATTCCTTGTGATAGAAAAAATGAGATAGAATAATAAGAACCTGACATAACTATCGATGTGACCNAATTCATGTCACGAGTGCCCAATTTTTCTTCATTAACAAAATGATCAACATTCATGTCTTTCACCATAGCTTCCTCTTCCATTCCTTGTGATAGAAAAAATGAGATAGAATAATAAGAACCTGACATAACTATCGATGTGACCAGAAGTGTCCCATTATCATAAAAAAAACCCTCATATTAATGAGCTAAAAAAAAATATAAACTTAAATTGTTCCATTATTAGAAACTCTCTATAAACTTTAAATCACCTAACTTTAAATATTTATTTAAAAACATGGAATAAAATATTTTGATAAGTTAAAAAAAAAAGGTTACAAAAACTTTAACTTTAAAAATATATATATAAACTTGAATTGTTCCATTATTAGAAGCTCTCTATAAACTTTAAATCACCTAACTTTAAATATTTATTTAAAAACATGGAATAAAATATTTTGATAAGTTAAAAAAACAAAGAGAGGTTATAATAACTTTAACTTTAAATATTTATTTAAAAGCATGGAATGCAATATTTTTATAAGGTATAACCACAAAAACGCAAAAAGAAAAGTTACACCATGTCATATATCTAAACAAGGGCAGTGGAGCAGCGTAGTCCCTGCCGAATTTAATGCAATGAAATGGAAGAATGTTCATAAGGCAAAAATATTCCAATGTTGAAGTATGATTATAATAGCATTCTAATGTTGTAGTATGAGAAGATGTAGTTATGTGAATTTTATTAAAAAGTACAGTTGCAAACTAGAGTAGAATGTTGTGATCTGAGTTCTCTTTAGTTTTGGTGTCTGAGGCATTTTGAAGTTGGTGTTACTCATTTTATAAATGAATGTGTTGTAAGGATTATTTGG
>SNQJ01S0084229.1:106230-119026 GCA_010110895.2 Picea sitchensis
CAATAAGTCTTTCGGCGTTCGCCAGCCGCTGTGCTAGTTGTGTAAGGAGTTTTGATACTTTACCGGGATGGCAGAAATTGAGATATCGTAATAAAGTTTCTGAATAATATAAGTATTTGTATCCTGCAACATCACAAAATAAAACATGTTTCAATTCCCTGTGTTAGACGTGGAAAAACATTACACGTGAGCAAACCGTCACCTGAAACCCAAAATAAAGGATCTAACCAATTAAATGCTAAAGAGTTTAAAATGTAACTTAAAAAATGTGTATCCTATATTAGCAATCTTCATATTTTTTTGAAGTTGTAAATGTTGGTATCACTTTATAATATAAGCAATTTTCATATTCTTTTAAAATTATAATGGTTGATATCACTTTATTGCAGCGAGTGTCACAAAATGGTAATGAAAATCTTATTATGGAATAATATTTTTGTATTTTGTTAAAATTGTAAATATTGGCATCACTTTATAATAATAAAAGTTATGAAGTGGTGATGTCCTTTCTCAAAGTTGTAAGAGGGTTATTTGAACAATTGATAATTGTGGGAAGAGAAGTATAACTTATATGTAACATTAGTTTGATGAGTTAGTTTGAGTGGTTGTGAGTTGTGAATCACAAGTAGGAGGTCATAGGGTCAAGTTCCCAAGTTGATTGTCTTTGTAGATATAACTGAGCCTCACTTGATGTCCCCATCGATTAGGTTATCAAAAATGCAACTAGCTTATTTACCTTGGATACTATACTTGAAATGAATAAAAAATGCAACTAAACACTTTACCTTGGGTGTCATCCTAGAAATGAAGAAAAAGTACATGAATATTTCCCAAGAAATATATTCCATTGAAAAAAAACAATTCTATGTAACATGTTTAAGAATACTATTTGTATGTTCTTAATTTATTAAAAGATTCCATGAAAATTACAATAAAATCAAAGGAATCGTAAGATGCATTAGTTCTAAAACTTTTGATTAAATGCAAATCACAATAATGGATGAAAACACACATTTTTCAAATTGTTGGAATTTTATTAGACTTATATTGTGCACTAGCTACTTCCATAAACCAACTTTTATGTTGAGTGGAACCAATGTTAAGGAAACCATTCAACACAAAAAAACTTTATAGCTAACTATAAGACATGTAGGTTTAATGTTAGATTTAGCATGAGATTTGTCAACCAACATTCATTCTTTACTATGTAAATTTTATTGTACAATATCAATACAAAATCAATTTATTGTAAATATGTATATTATTTATATTCATATTTATTAGCTAATATTGTAATTTATAATTAATTTATGGATTAAGTATTCGTTGAAATCAATAAAAAAGAGTTAAAGTGTTCTTTGCAATCAATGAACAAGTTAAGAGTTACAAAACGTAAAAWTTCATATTCCATCAAGATTATCAAAATGCAACAATCACATAAATAAAATCATAATGATGTTAATTTATCAATATATACAAGATTGTGTTAAGTATATCTTTGAACAATGTGAAAACTCTAAATGTGAGCATAACAATTAGTACAAAATCTTTGTAAGTATACATTTGAGTAGTGAAAGAGGATTATAATTGTTATGTCAAAACTATTTATTGTTAATAAAAACATTCATCACATCGATATATTTAAAGATATAATAGTGTATATTTCTAGAAATATGGTGATTTGGATTGTATAGAGAATGAAATGAAAGGTAGGAATATGAATGGAAACACGCACACACACACACAAATATTGCAGAGAGCACAATAAAACAATGAGAACCAAAATCTATTGATAAATGAAAATCAGAAAAGACTATGAAATGCAAAACAATATAAACTAGCAAGAATGGTGGTAGCTTATCTCTAAAGAGAGAGGTTTAGGCTACACTCATTCACAAACAAAAGATTACAAGAGGATAAAAATGGCCTTTTAACATAATGTACCAAACCCTAAGAGTAAACAATGCTAAAGATCCAAAATCCTAACCCTACAAGATGAAGGGGTCAAAGAAATACATGCCTTGAGGAGTCTAGTTGATATGTCAACTTCCCAAGGATGCAAATTTCGCATACAAACTTCGTTTGGGGTGCACAATATCCCATTGGAAAAATATTGATGAGAAGAACAATTTTGATCAAGAAATAGGTATGCCATGGAAATCCTAATCCATCGCAAGGCCAAAAAACATTTTTTAGGGCCCCAAAAACACGTCGAAAGTTTAAAATATAAAAAACTGTAGAAAAACGCTAAGGTGGGGAAACATTATGAGTTAGTGGAACAGGTGAGTGGCCACTAATATTTTCCTGGATCGACCATCCCCTCTTGGGGAGAAATGTTCCCCATTGCATTAAGTACCTCCATTACATGGAGAAACTTCTATTGAATCTCACTCCTGCTGAGCCACTCGCCATGCTGAAGAAGTTGTCTCGCTATAGAGTTGTGTGTTGTGTTGGTAGGTTTCCTTCGTCTTGGTCTCCACAATTTAGTCCATTGTAACTTTCTCAATACAATCAAGGTTGATATTTGTAGGGGACAAATTCTCTATCACCTTTGAGGTGTTCAATATAGGTTGTTGGCACCCAAAGTTTTGGGTCCAATTTTGCACGCGTGCACACACGAAAGTTGTGTGTGCTCATCCAGTGGTTTTGCGAGCACCTAATGAGATGCGTGAAATAATTCCATAGTGTGTGCATCGGTTCGATATTTGTTGAGCAACGTGCCAAGTCTAAAGGCAGTCAAGGGCACATCAGGTTAAGTTTTTTTAGTTGAGTGCGCTGGCCTGAGTTTTTCCAGTTGAGCGTGCTGGTCTGAGTTTTGTCAGTTGTTCCAAAAATCAAGAAGAAACTCACCGGAGGCAAGAAAGGAATCACCATGATATCTCCCAGAATGAATATTGCCACAAGTATATGTAGACGTTGGGCAACCAGAAGATGATATGGCCAGGAAATTAAGATTTCCCTTGATGCAGAGAACCTATGTAAAACCATGGCAGGTACTAGAAGTTTGCGAGGCCATTAGATCAGACAAGCGAGTGGAGCATAATAGTGAGGGACAACTCTCCCCTACAGAATAAGATATAAAAGAGAGCTCTCAACTCAGAAAAAGAGGCTAGTTAATTTCAGAAGGCATCAATCCCAGAGTTCTGAGTACCCTATAACAATCTTACGTTGTATGGGGAAGTCTCCTATGTCTTGTTTATGTCAAAATCTTAAATCTTAGTGCAAGGTGCATACTGTTGTATTCCCACTGTTTTTATAGAAATGAGATGAAGTCTTATGTTGTGCAACTCAATTATTCAACACAATGTATATATCTAATATGATGGAATACGTTCAGTAATAAATATATGGTAGTTCTGTTATATTCTATGTTTGTCATGAATGTGTAACACTTGTGCATGTATTGTTTTAATTCTTAGTTTTTGTTAGATTATCAGTTATGGGTTATATGGATTCCAATTGCAACATTGTTAGTTATGTTTGATCCTCCATTCCCGACACAAGAATTTATGGTATCTGTGATCCTCTCTACATCTTGTGTAACACACCCGACCCCTAAATAATATTTTAAAGGGTGGGGCATCAAGTTTCCTTTTTCCTTAACTCTCTCAAATCCTAATTCTGAGATTTCTGTCAAGTCCTTCTCATCCAAGACTCTCCAATGGCAGATCTCCCTTTCTCCAAAGTGCAGGTTCTTCCAAACCTGCAGACTCTTTCCTGGCCCCTTTGTAGAATTTGAACAATAGGCGCTAGATTCCCATGCTAGCGTCCCTTCCTTCATATGACCTCGGGCTGTGACCAAACACCAAGACAACAAGTGCCTAATTCGGTGCTTCATAGCTTCGGGCTCCGGGCGTTTTCACTTAACCACTCGTCAATTCTCCTGAACTTTGAACTGGCGAAGTTTCGAAATGACGTGAGACGGTCTTTTCTCCCTTTCCAGATACATGACCCACGAAAAATTTAGGCTCCGATGCATTCCCGAGTACTCACAACCACAAAATTTTGAAGTTCAATCCTTCGGGAGTGTCAGATCTTCTTACACCTGTCCCCTGAGATCAATTGCTTAGGTGGAATCCGGCCTCCGGGATTTCGAGAGTTCTTGTTCCATTTTTCTCTGAAGTGGCTATCCTCCGAAGTAACAGATTGCCTGCCACGTGTCCCCAAACAAAGAACGATTGATATCCTCTCCATTACTCTGAGCTTCGGGGATTTTCGAAGCACAAAGCCTCAAATCCTCCGGAGTGGCTCTCCTTCGGAGTTAACGATATTCTGACATGCGTCCCGGTTGATGGATGGTTCAGATCTCCTCCGGCTCCCTGCGACTTCGGGAGTCCTTCCACCCTTCTGCTCTTGCTCCTATGGAATGCAGGATCTCCCGCCATGTGTCTCTGCCTGACGAACGATTGAGATCTTCTCTACTACTTCGACACTTCGGTGCTTCACACCTTTTTTCTATATACGCACAATATCACCCGAAGTTTCAAACTTCTGAAGTTCCATGAGCTTTCCACACACCTCCAGCCTTTGGGACTTTTGGTCTCTCCGCAATTCTACACCTCGAATCCTTCGGAGTCTCAAAGTCCCGGACTCCCGGAGTCTCAGCTACATTACCAACCACTCTGGCTAGGCGACATGTACCAGGAACTGACACGTAGGAGGGGGTCAGAGTGACACATGTCACGTTTAAAAGGGTTCATAGGGTATGTGATACGCAAAAATCTGAGTGACACGTAGCATGTCCATCTTGGTTCCACGTCACCCAGGGTGACGTCACCACTCGACACTTGGGCTCCCACATGATTCTCGCTGTGATACACACGTCCCCACGATCGAACGATCAAGAGGAATCCTGAAAAATCCTTAGATCCAAGATCCACATTACTTCGAAGAGTCAACCTTTGTGGGTTTTGACGCTACAATGTCCTTCTTCTCCCGAGGCAGTCAACACCGGGATGACCTCATAGTAGATCAGACGACTATGATAGGACCCGAAGGATCCCCCAAATCTACGATCCTAGTCACATTCTGAATTCGGCCTTCGGTAGTTTTGACAATACAACGTCCTTGTTCTCTCGAAGCGGGACTTCACCGAAGTACCCTGTGTGGGTCCCTTCCCCTGAATGATCAGATGGTCGAGAGGGGCCCCAACGGATTCCCCAGATCCATGACTCACAACCTTTCGTGACATTGGAAATTGATCATTTTGACAGTTATGAAGTTTGACATCCCTGGGGATTCGAGCTCCTTAATCTTCGAGGCCATCAATAGATAGCTCCTTTTGGACTTAGCGCAGGGTTCCTAGGCCCTGGTCATATGGGACCTCCAAAGATTCTCGTGTTTACACACTTGACTCTTGGACGAGAATTTTCTAAGGCCGTGAGCATGAGCCCTCGGTCACACAAATGAAAGGTCTAGGAAATATGCCCCCCTTGTCTACATTCTAAGGGCATTATACCTCCTGAGCTTACAGGTTCCTTAAACGGAAAGAAGGGACGCTTCTTGTATTTCTCCCATAGTTTAGAACTTAGAGAGTTCTCGGTCTCTGCCCCCCTCGTAGAGACTCTGTGCATACATACACTACCTCTCCTGAGCTTAACATAATCCTTCCTCCAGGAGACTCAGAACGACTGGGAGCATCGACATGCACACATGAAACTGTGCCCAAGGTCGACAAACTCATAGCTCATTTATTTTAACTTGAGACATCACAGGACTTGAGTCGTTACGTGTATAAGCCATATAACTCCTTACTTGCTTAAATACTCAATCAAGCAGGTTTAAAGGGACACAATATAACCATTAAGAAAACATGCACATCCCTTCAACATTCATAGAATATTCAACTTTAATAAACAATTACAGTTTAATTACTCAGGATATGAGAATACTTATCTATTACAGGTTGTAGCCAACTAACTGACTGTGGGTGTGCACCTTTCCACCCAACCATAGGCTCAAAGGAATTCATTCTTAGCGCTCTAGCCACCCCCATGCCAAGCCATGATATCACCAGGGAACTCTCATAGTTTCTCAGAGATTCTTTCTCTATCTCAGCTTCTGCTCAGGTTCTGGTCTCTGCAAACTCTCAGAGATCTCCCTCTCTGTCATGGTCTTGGATAAGTTTATCAGATGATCACCCAACATCAAGCTCACGACCTTCTGTTCATCCTCCGCTAGAGAGGTCCACACGTTCTCCTCTCTGTCTATCCATTCCCTTACGTTCCTTGCCCACCTTATCATGTTCCTAATGTCAGGAGGAAAACTCATGTCAGTCTGGGTCTATAGGACCCCATGGTACTTCGGGCTGACCTTCTTCAGTCAGACCATGCTTCCATTCACGGGGTTGGTTGATTGCTCAACCATCAATCCTTTTTCATTAACTGATTTCTCTCCTTGGGATGTAGAGAGTCTCATTATATAAGCAAAGGGAATTTGGGTCATTTGAATTAATGAACCTTTTCTACAACATCCTCACTCTTTCCTCTAGTGATATCATGGCTAGTACTTCAAGGCTTCACCATCCACAGTCATTTATTGGAAATCCAAACAATAATACATTTACATTGTTCCCATGCCACAATATGGTAATCCTAATTAATGATTAATTACAAGTTGGGGGAAACAGGGGGTGTTACAATCCCCTCCCCCTTAAAACGAAACACTGTCCTCGCTGTTCTTTCTCAGTAACACCTGTCATGACTTTCTCATTCAACCACATCAGAAGTCTTGACCTTCTTTCTCGGTTAGGTCATTTTTCAGACTCTAAATCTTCGTCACCTTCCTTCAATAATTCTTGGACAACAATCACATTAATCATAGTCTCATGCGAAAACATTTTACTGTTGCATACAATTTCTAGGAAAAATTCATAATCTAGCACAATACTTATCTGTGCGGTTTTTGGATTTGTATCCACATGGCTGTCTTGTTATCCAGGATCACTATTTTTCCTTGACATACCCATTGTGTGCATGATCCCAATCAATAGTTTACAAGAACTATCCAAGTCTTCTCTTCCTTGCAGTCACTCACCCTCTAGGCCCAGGCTCAGACATCCCCTTCTCTGTTATACAATTCATCAGGTGATCCATCTTGCCTTTCCAAGGTTTTCTCTCACAGGAAGAATCCCATAGACTTTATCGAGCCTTACAGTGGACATGTCCCTCATATTTTCTCTGCCGAGGCGTCCCTCTGGCTTGTGTTACCTCAACACAACATATTCCAGGCGATCATGGCTTACCACGGGGCTCTCATGGCTCATCAATGGCCTCCTTCATGTTTTTAAGATAGGTAGCCTTCATCCATCCTTGCTAGACATATATTTTCTTCTCACCTGTATCACAGGCATACAAAATTCATGAGACATCATCACAATTCTAAATTTCAGAATTTTATTGCAATCTGTCACCCACATATTTTCCAATTTCTTCATTTATTTTCAGATTTGTTCCGCACGAAACCAGATTCACAAGCATGGGACTTTCCTCCCCATAGAAATTTAGCTCAACAGGTAATCAATCTTCCTTATGGGCTTACAACATTGCCATATCCAAGACTCTTTCTTCCCTCAATTCAACTTTCCTCAACCAAACAAATTATTAGTTTTCATGCACACTATATTTTCATACGATGCATACTAACAGTCCAAGTCATTTTTATCTATTCAGGGTATATAAATAAAAAAAGGAAATATTATTATTATGTAAGCATCTTGTCAACATACTAATTTTTCCAAGTGCAATGCAAATATTAAATGACTTTAATCAATGTGTCAATGTTCATGGCCACATTCATACCCAATGCAGCCTCACATTGATCTTCAAGCTGCCGCTCTTGGTGACAAGCACCCTTTTATGGTGTGTTGGAGTTTAACCAACCTCTTCACCATATGGCTTATTCCTCCTCGTTCACTCTTACAACATGACTATGCTTCCTGCTACAGGCTAATCACGATTCCAAATCAACGCACATGAAACTAAACATTTCTCTTGAATGCTCCCAAGAATTCTTCCTTCATTAGTAACCAAGGTGTCCACACTCATGATCACCCAAATTTGTTTTCCTTTGACATCTATACAATGTAAGTAAAATCCTCAGAAGGTCCTCCTTCCTCAATGGAAGGTTCATTGTCTTCCTTTCATGCAAACATGCACTTCCTCGAAGCAATTCCATGCAATGTGCTAGCTATGAGCACCTTTATTCCCATAGAACCAGTTCTCGCGACCACAGTCTAACGCAGAGTGTTAAACTCTATCTTCCTTGACTGGCCTGGAGGAACTCCATTTTCTCTCCATGCGACTGAGAGATATGACCTCAACTCTATTCTTTTCAGGCGCTATCCTTTCGACTCCCATGTCCAGGCACTATGATCCTGGATAAACCCCTTTTCTGCAAATCGACGGTGTAGATCAGTTTCCCCCCAGATCCAACGACTGCAAGGGATTGAAAAACCTCAACTAGACCGTGGTTTAATTATCCTTCCGATCTTCGCAATGAATACGGGCTGTCCGATCTATGATTGGTTCCCAATCTCAAAACAACGCTATATTGAATTTAAATTACGGGTACAAGTCTCGACGTTAACCTGTGTGCATATGCAATCTCCGCAATGATCACGGGTCGTTGATATTAGACCTTGATTGATTTTAACCACATGATTTCCAGATAATAATAATTCCAACACAGAATTGTTTGACCGAGAATTTAGGTTGATACAGAGCTTCAATGTGCTAAATTCAACCACAAAACCCAATCACAATACGAGTTTTACATGACATTAACGCGTGGGTTCCTTGCAGATTCGCCCACCGATAGTTCACAGATCTGCTGTTCATAGTGATTGTAGAATCCCAATATGCTCGCTCTTTATCAGAGAGTTCAATGTCCGCAATTTGAAAAGTTATTTCCCGACTCTTTTAATCGTGGTCATTGATTCTCTGCCCCGACGAGATCATCGACGTTGGTTGATTGTGGGCCATGAAGTAGCACATCCGTAAATTTCTCATTCGCGCTCCTCAATGATTCCCAACCATCGATCTAATCAAATGACTGGCATTTGATCCATTAACTCCAGTGGATAGTGAAGTCAATTTGACGACTGCGATCGATCTTCCCTTCGATGAGCGGCTCACATTCATCTCCTCTATCAGGTTCTTGAGTATCCTGATTCAATCAAGGTTTTCTTCCTGAATCATACTCTACTTCGGTATCCAGGGCATACAACTACCTTTTTACCAGTTGTACTGGTTTCCACAACTGCTCTTTTAAATCCTAGGACTCTGTTAAACAATTCAGGGTTCTTAGGGTGAGAAAAGTGTTCCTCTTGTTCTCCCCATTTACTTATGTAGTCTACTTCTTATTGTGATCTTTCTACTCTTTTCTTGAGCAACCTCAGTTAGGTTCATCCTAACTCTAAGGATACATCAACATGATTTAATAACAAATCCTTTTTTTCCATAATGGATCATGAACCTGTACATCCTGTACGTTACCATTCAGTTATCAGAATGGTCAAGATTCATTATTAGTCTTCTATTCATTACATGATGTTTTTCAAAATGTAATCCACAATTATTACACACACACACACACACACACACACACACACACACACACAAGCTTGTAGCTCGCTGCTTAATTCTCAGCAGTCAATAAGGTTGTGACTTTGTTCTCCTGACAGGTCTTCACACAGTTCTTCCATAGGGAACTCCTTTAGCATGCAACTTCCTTATTGCATATTCTTCACTATCTGTGATAGCCTCAACCTTGAGTTGGCTTTAGCTGGGTACCAAATATTTCATAAGGAATACAAACATGCATCTTTGTCATGCATCCAAATTATATATCCACACATATGTTGGTTTTGTTAACTTACATCCATGATGTACTTAACCATATGCATAATCAAAAGAATGTGTGTAGCTGCCATAGGTCTATTTCACAACCCACCTACATCTCTATTTTGAAATCAATCAACTCATGATTGTTCACAATCATTCTCATCTGACCCTTAAAGGCATAATCATTGGCCTCTTATCATGACAACAGAGCATCCCTGCTCGTCCACTCTTTCTTCTATTTATACTAGTCTTTCTTGAGGGAATGGAGCACATTCCCCTTAAGCTATCATTCAAAACAGAACTTTCATGACTCTTCAAAATGGATTCAACCATTCATCCATGTTATTCACTTAATCTTGGTAAGTGCAATTCTTGCCTTACATATCACTCATCAAGGCAACCATATTGTGCCTTTAATATACATTTATCCTTACGTCACGCATCTGCATCACTTGCATATTTAATATATTTCATACCTGATTGGTATTAATATCAGTCTTCATGTCAAGAAGCCTCAGAATGCATTAACCCATGCATTGAAACACATACAAACCTAGCCAAACATTCATCATGCAAGCTCATTGTTTGCACCCTTTCTATGTCATGCATGCACATGGGCATCTAAGAATTCCAGATCCTCCTCCAAGGATATTGTTGCCATTCGTATGACAAGCCTCACATGAACACTCAACAATGAGTTTCCCTCTTAGTTGAGAGCTTGCAGTCATTCATACGACATCCACATGGAAGTTGAATCAGACATAGTCATAGTCATAAGTTGAATCTGGGCAATTATAACCATTCCCATGATATCAAAATCAACCAAACTAGCTTCCAATTATATCTATATGGCTACCATCCACCACTGAATGTCAATCTGACCCATTGGGATTCTAGAAGTGCCCTAACACTTCCTTTACCACATTCATGATCAACATTTAGTCAACCATTTTATCTTAATTTTAACAATAATGTCTAATACCATTTGGACTACTTACTAAGTATCCTAGTTCAAAAATCTAGAGTATCTTTAAGTCAAGATCGGTCTTGACTATTACATCTAGAATTCTTCCTTCTGTTCAGCATAGTCAGGGATGTAGGCCATTCTCCTCCTCCCACAAGAATTCTGGCATATTAGTTTCCTATCCATCAAACAAGGGAGGCTGTTGTGATTTCTCACTCAATCACTCTATAATTCTATAGCTCCCTTTATCATCTTGATTAGAAAAACCTTGTCTAGCAATTCCTATACCCATAAACAAAATTCATTTCTTAGTTCACTTAAAACCCGAGAGCTGCGCATGATCTCCCTTTTCAGGGAATGGTCACCAGACTCATTCCTCTGATCGTGAGGGGTTATACACCTATACTTGGTTTAACCCTTCATTAAAGCAGTAATCATTATTGCTACAGATCCTTTCCATCTGTTCACATTGCTATTTTAGTTTAAATATTAGTGTTCTTCATCATAATCCCATTCCTGTAGGATCGTCTTTCATTTCCCAAGAAATGCTAAGCTCCCTTTGTCACAGACTAGCATGGTTCAATATCGTTGGGGTAAAATACCAAATTTATTTTAAATATGCATCCTTCTACTCAAGGAACTTATGTAGATGATTTATGTTTGGCAGTAATATTCTCCACAGGCTCATCTTAGCCTTGGTAACCGAATCTTATGACTGCAAAACAACGCATACAATTGCACAGTGAAGTCAACTTCTTTATTTGGTAACATTAACAACATACAGTGCCAATTTCCAAAACATCTATCAACAATAACGGATCTCATTCCTCTCTTTGGTAGAGGTTTGACTAGACCTCTTAGGAATTTGGTAAGATAGGGTGTTACCCATTAAAGTCCTCCAAAAATATTTTCATACGACTCGTACATGAGCCCAAGCAGGCCAAGTGTTGTTGCCATGCTCTGATACCAATTTGTGACACACTCAATCCATAAATTCTCTTTTAAAGGGCGGGGCATCAAGTTTCCATTTTCCTTAATTCTCTCAAATCCTATTTCCGGGATTTCTATCAAGTCCTTCTCATCCAGGACTCTCCAATGGAAGATCCCCCTTTCTCCAAAGTACAGGTTCTTCCAAACCCACAAACTCTTTCCTGGCCCGTTTGAAGAATTTGAGCAATAGGAACTAGCTTCCCATGCTAGCGTCCCTTCCTTCATACGACCTCGAGATGTGACCATATTCTAAGACAACAAGCACCTAATTCGGTGCTTCGGAGCTTCCGGTTTCGAGCGTTTTCACTTCACCACTCGCCAATTCTCCCGAACTCTGAACTGAAAAAGTTCCAAAATGACGTGAGAGGGATCGATGGTCCCTTCTCCCTTTCCAGGTCAATGACCCAAAAAAACTTCAGGTTCCGGCGCTTCGACGCATTCCCGAGTACTAACAACCACAAAATTTCGAAGTGTAATCCTTCCGGAGTGTCAGATATTCTGACACCTATCCTCTGAGATCAAGGCCTCGGGTGGAATTTGGCCTCTGGGATTTCAGGAGTTCTTGTTCCATTTTTCTTTGAAGTGGCTATCCTTCGAAGTAACAGATCGACCACCACACATCCCCAAATGACGAACGATTGAGATCCTCTCCATTACTTCGATACTTGAGCATTTTCGAAGCACCAAGCCTTAAATCCTCCAGAGTGGCTCTCCTTCGGAGTTAATGATATTATGACACATGTCCCGATTGATGGACAATTCAGATATCCTCCGGATCCCTGCGACTTCGGGAGTCCTTCCACCCTTTTTCTCTTGCTCTTATGGAATGCGATATCTCTCGCCACGTGTCTTCGCCAGACGAACGATTGAGATATGATCCACTACTTTGGCACGTCGACGCTTTAGGCCTCTTTGCTATATACACACAAGATCACCTGATGTTCCGAACTTCCGAAGTTCCATGAGATTGCCACATACCTCCAGCCTTCGGGCCTTTTGG
>SNQJ01S0084230.1:0-13369 GCA_010110895.2 Picea sitchensis
TCTATCCTCCTCAAATATCACATCCCTATTCACAAATGTCTTCCTTAAGGAAGGGATGTATATGCAGAAATCCTTTGAAGTCTCACTATACCCAAACAAAATCCCCTTTTCTACCATGGGTTTTAGCTTTGTCCTCTTCTCAGAAGGGACATGTGAATATGTAAGGCACCCAAAAATCCTAAAGTATCGAACCTCATGCTTCTTCCCTGAGAAATCCTCCTCGGGAGTCTTATCCCCCAATGCTCTGTGTGGACTCATGTTCTACAAATAAACTGCAGTGTAGCATGCATCAACCCAAAGAAAGAGTGGCAGCCCATGATCATGCAACATGGCTCTCGTAGCCCCAACTATGGCCTTGTTATTCCTCTCAGCAACCCCATTATGTTGTGGGTTGTAAGGAATAGTCGACATCCTCTTGATGCCCTCTCCTGCACATAAGTCATTAAACTCCTTGGAGGTATACTCACCCCCATTATATGTCCTCAATACTCTAATTTTCCACCCAATCTAGTTCTCCACAAGAGCTTGGAACTCTTGGAACCGATTGAAGACCTGTCCTTTGGTCTTCATGAAGAAAATACAAGACTTCTAAGAGAATTCATCAATAAATATGACATGGTACAAACAACCAATCAATGTTACAGAAGACATAGGACCACATACATCAAAATGAATTAGATCAAGTATACTTGATGCTTTGTTGTCACTACTTGGAAAAGCAGTCTTGGTGTACTTTCCCAATGAGCACCCCTTGCACAACTCTTGGTGCTCTGTACTAAACTCTAGCACTCTAGTCACAATCTCCCTCAATATCCTCAAAGTCTCATGATGCAAATGGGACATCCTCCTATGCCATAGCTTGCAAAGATCATTGTTTTTGGTAGTATGATACAATGCACTAGTTGGATGAAACATGAGCATGTATAGCTTCTCATGTCGAGTCCCAATCACTTTGGCCAAAGTGATACTGGACCCCTTGGGAAATAGGAGCACATGTCCATCATGAAAAAACACCTCATACCCCCTCTCCTCAATAGTAGAAACTAAAATCAAGTTATTCTTCAAGCAAGGAATGTATAGGACATATCTCAACAACATGGGAGGCTGAGACTCCCTCTGAAATGATGATGTCCCACTACCAACTGCCTTGACCACCCAGTCATCTCCAAGAACTACCTCAAGATAACCAATCTATGTAAGATATATCAAATGCTCACAAACACCTATCATATGGTGAGAGGCACCACTATCAGTATATCAAACACTGGAATGTGTGGCTCTAGTGTAAAGAAACACCACTAAGGAAAAATCCTTATCGAACTTTGTGGAAAACTCTTTCACCTCTGTTGAAGCTGCAATCTATTTCTTTTTCTTATTAGGACACTACCTCACATAGTGCCCAAACTTGTGACATGCAAAGAACTTGACTTTGCTCATGTCCTTCTTGTCTTCACCCTTTGGATTTTTCCCTGCCTTAGGACCCTTTTTGAACTTCTTCTTGATGTTAGCAACAACAGCCACATTCTCTTCATCATTACCAATAGATGAACTGCCATGCACATACCATCTTCTGGTTTCCTCCTGAACAAATTCATCCCAAAGACGTTCCCACTTGGGAAGATTATCCCTTGCCACAATGCCCTAAAAAAAAACAACCCATTGTTTAGTCACCCCATTCAATGTTTTCCTCACAAGTTCACTGTCAACAATGGCCTCCTCAACAACACCACATTCATCTCTTACATGTGTCAGACTGGTAAGATATGTGACCACATTTTCAGTCTTGGTCATTCTAATGCTTTTCAATTTTTCTTTCAAAACCATATTTTGGTTCTCATTTGTACTTTGATACAACTTCATCAAGGACTCCCACATCTCATAGGCATTTGTATTCCCTGACACATGTGGAATCAAATGGCCCTTTATGGCATCAAGGATGATTACTTTAGCCTTGATACTCTTCTTGGTATATGCTGCCAAAAATGTAGCATCTGTAGGTATTGTTATTGGGTTTGTTGTGAAGTTCTCAATAATGTCCCATAACTCACTCTGATGCGGAAGTAAAATCATTCTCTCCTTCCAAGCACCAAAATTTACTTCCTCATCAAGTTTTTCCTCAACTCTTAAACCTGTATCCATTGATCCTTCTCAATTGAAACAAAAAATTCCAAAATTTTGTCCGGTGAAGTAACTTTTGTACTGCTCTCTGTATGGCTGATTTAATTTTGCATTCCTCTTCAACTCATCTCTGATACCATGTAAAATGTTCAGACCCCACCCAGTTGCAAGTCTCACTGAGACTAATCATATTTTAATGCCCAAAAACCTAGTTTTATAACAACAACAATTTCTAAGCATATAAACAATTCTCATAAATGAAACATGAGGATTTTGAACAACATTAAATGCATAAATAAATAATTCTATTAGTAGCACACTAACCCAGAAATTAAATACACAAAGATTTTTGGTCTAAGATTGACCCTGGAAAAACCCACAAGGGGAAAACTAGTGAGAGATGGGATTTTTATTATTTTCATAGCTCCGAGAAAGAAAATTTTACAACAATCATCTTCAAAAAAATAAATTCCAACTTATCTCACAATGCAGCCATCAACTCTTCCTCGAAATATGAGCAATGCTTATCGAAACTCATGCAAGAATTTCCTGAACAAAAGCTACAGGTCTGCTCCTCGATTTCTGTGCAAATGGTTGTACATAATCCTTGGAATTCATGCTATAACATTCAGCTTCAGTTCTGATACAGAAAGTACATAGTTAAATGTTGTTCCTCATCAAAAACTATTCTAGAAAACAACAGTACGGCCTCATGAAATCCATACAGTACAGCACATATTCTGATGTACCTTCTAATCGATGTATGTGTTGTAATTTTCCTTGGTATTCATGCCCTTACCAACAACCTCTTCTCTCTTTTCCTACTTGACTTCTCTCTCTTCTCCACATTATCCAAATTCTCATCAAGAAATGAAATGGGGGGTGCCTTCTTACCCTAACCGACCCAATGAGGGAAGTTGAAGGGTCATCTGATCCAAGGGTTTAGATTGGACAAGATGAATGGTGGATATTAACTCACTTCACTCACCCACTTTCCCTAAGTCATAAATTCACTTTTAATTCATATCACATGAAGTAAATGACTAGGGTCCACATTATACATTTTCCCACCCCTAGGCACCTAGGTGATGAGAAACACTTGCCTAGGTACTTTTTAATTATTTTTAACAGGGACCAACAATATTGTACCACACTTGTTGACTCACCCTTGAGTCAATTTTGTCTTGCTTCCCCAAATGAAGTTCCAAACTATGATATAAACATTGAAATACAAATATCCTGGCCCATGAACCAACACCTAATCATGCACTTTACCAACATATATGATAGGTAAACTGAATATAGGTTTGACCCACCATAAGCAATAGTGAACATGTTGTTTATATGTACATATTAGACCTAGTTTGGAGAGTGTAGGTTCCTCAAATTGTTATTTCCAACAGGAGATACTAAGAGTCATATTGAGATTTCTTTATCATGCATATATGTTATTGTTGTTATCTAAATTGAGTGCCTAGGGTTGTTAATGTTACTACCCGTTTTTCTAATGGTTGTAGAAAAACTACTAGGTGTAACAAGATTTCATCCCTACAATATGGTTTCCTAGATCCTTGATAGCCGTCGCAAGATTGAGCATATTCTAAGTATTTCATGATGGCTCTCCCATAAAATTATAAGTAATTTATGATCCATGATGCAACATCAAAGGATGGCATATACCATGATCTTGTACAAATGACCTATTTATCTAATAGTTGTTCACACATAAAACCAATTGTTTCTTCTATGTTGTCAAGTACCCTTGTAGTGCAACACCTATGGTGAGAAAAATAATTATGTCATTCAAATAATTTGGTACTATGTCATGTCACCAAACATGTTCTATGTCACATGTTCTCAAAGTTGAGACCCTGTGAGATAAACCCATTGCATTATATCTTGATTACCAAGGACATTTGGCAGGAAGTGCAGACTTGGTGCAATATCAACACCATCAACACATACATAGATGACTTCTTCCTCTTTATAAAGAAAAAGAAAAGTGAATACAATGATGAATTCCAAAGGGTTCTCATCATGGTCCATGACCCTACTCCTCCCAACCCTTATTTCACAAAAGAAACACAAATACTTGATGGAAGGAAACTCACCAAGTCAATTGTTCCTCAATCTGAGTCACGTTTTTCGTTATATTCCCAGTTGCAAGTCGCATCCCAAACTATTTCGGGGAATCTTGGCCAATTCCTCCTCAGAGAATAAAATCCTAAAGGAGAAATTTTTTTGAGTTCTGTGATATGCTTCAAGATTGTTTAGGCATGGACTAGGTCACCACATTATCCATCTGCTCTCGAGGGATGGTTTCATAAATTGGACCCCTTAATCCAAATGTTTTGTTTCTTCAAACTGAGCAAAACACTAGTTCTTGAAATCAATGAGTAAAAAAACTTCAAAGGCATGGTACCCAGGAGTGAGGGGTTCTCTAGATTAAATCATATCCCATTAATCCATCAGAGTTGATGGTTCCCCAATCTGAGTCTTGGTTTTCTTTTTATGCCCAGTTGCAAGTCGCATCCCAAATCATTTCAAGGACTCTTGGCCAATTCCTCCTCAAGGCATAAAAACCTAACGGAGAAGCATTTTTTAGTTCCATGAGATGTTGCAAGATTGTTTAGGCATGGAATAGGTGACCAAATTATCAATCCTCTCTCAAGGGAATGTTTCATAAATTGGACCCCTTAATCCAAATGTTGCATTTCTTCAAACTGAGAAAACAACTAGTTCTCGAAATCAATGAGTAAAGAAACTTCTGAGGCATGGCACCCAAGAGTGAGGGGTTCTCTAACTAAAATCCTATCCCAGTAATCCATCGGAGTCGACGGTTCTTCAATCTGAGTCTCATTTTTCATTTTATGCCCAGTTGGAAGTCGCATCCCAAACCATTTTGGGGACTCTTGGCCAATTCCTACAAAAGGAATAAAAACATAATGGAGAAACATTTTGAGTTACGTGAGATGTTGCAAGCTTGTTTAGGCATGGACTAGGTGACTACATTGTCCATCTTCTCCTAAGGAATGGTTTCATAAATTGGACCCCTAAATCCAAATGTTGCATTGCTTCTTATTGAGCAAAACCCTAGTTCTCAAAATTGATGAAAAAAACAACTTATGAGTCATTGGACCCAGGAGTGAGGGGTGATCTATCTAAAATCCTATGCCAGGAATCCAAACAAGGTGATGGTTCCTCAATCCGAGTATCATTTTTAGTTATATCCCTAGGGGTGATATATTTTAAATACTATCCTAGTAATCCATCGAAGTCAACGATTCCTCAATCCAAGTCTCAGTTTTCATTTTATGCCCAGTTGCAAGTCGCATCCCAAACCGTTTCAGGGACTCTTGGCCAATTCCTCCTCAGAGCATAAAAACCTAACAGAGAAACATTTTTGAGTTCTGTGATATGTTGCAAGATTTTTTAGGCATGGACTAGGTGACCACATTGTCTGCTCCCGAGACATGGTTTCATAAATTGGACCCCTAAATCCAAATGTTGCATTGCTTTTTACAGAGAAAAACCCTAGTTCTCAAAATCGAAGAAAAAAACAACTTTTGAGGCATTAGACCCCGGAGTGAGGGGTGATCTAGCTGAAATCCTATTCCAGGAATCCAACAGAGATGATGATTCCTCAATCTAAGTCTCAGTTTTCATTTTATGCCTAGTTGCAAGTCGCATCCCAAACTGTTTCAGGGACTCTTGGTTAATTCCTCCTCAGGGCATAAAAACCTAACGAAGCAACATTTTTTAGTTCCGTGAGATGTTGAAAGCTTGTTTAGGCATGTACTAGGTGACCACATTTTCCATCCTCTCTTGAGGCATGGTTTCATAAATTAGACCCCTAAATCCAAATGTTGCTTTACTTCTTACTGAGAAAAACCCTAGTTCTCAAAATCGATGAAAAACCAACTTTCAAGGCATGGGACTCGAGAGTGAGGGGTGATATAGATAAAATCCTATGTTGAGAATCCAATGGATATGATTGTTCCTCAATCCGAGCCTCATTTTATTTTATATGCCCAGTTGCAATTCACATCCCAAACCATTTTGGGGACTCGTGGAAAATTCCTCCTCAGGGCATAAAAACCTAACAGAGGAACATTTTTGAGTTTTGTGAGATGTTGCAAGCTTTTTTAGGAATGGAATAGGTGACCACATTATCCATCCTCTTCCAAGGAAATGTTTCATAAATTGGACCCCTTGATACAAATGTTGCATTGCTTCAAACTGAGCAAAACACTAGTTCTCAAAATCAAAGAGTAAAGCAACTTCTGAGGCATGGCACCCAGGAGTGAGGGATTCTCTAGTTGCAAGGCATGATATGGAAAGGCATGGTATGTAACGACAAGGCATGTCAAGTGAATGCAAGGCATGGCATTGCAATGAACATATGGAGGGACATGGCATGAAAAGGCATACCATAGGATAGCAAGGCATGGCATGGCATGGCATGGAAAGGAAAGGCATTGAAAGGCATGGCATGAAAATTCATGGCAAGGAATGGAATGAAAAGGAAAGGCATGGCATGGCATGGAAAGGTATGGCATGGTATGGAAAGACAAGGCCAGGCATTACAAGTCATGGTATGGAGGGGCATGGCATGGAAAGGCATACCATACGATAGCAAGTCATGGCATGGAATGGAATGGGAAGGCATACCATATGATAGCAAGGCATGGCATTGTATGGCAAGTCAAGGCATGGAAAGACAAGGCATACAAAGGAAAGGAATGGCATGGCATGGCAAGTAAAGGCAATGCATGTCATGGAAAGGAAAGGCAATGCAATGTATGGTATGGAAAGGCATGACATGGCATGGAATGGCAAGGAAAGGTGATGCAGGAGCATCATACCAGCGCCAACAATACGCCAGCAAAGAAGCACATCAACGTGCATTCAAGAGGAGAAGAGAGGCGCAACCCTCTCATTTTAAATTCAAAATCGAATTTAATGTTTTGTTAGGATTTTAATGTCAATCCATGCCTTTTTACAAGTAGGGGAATAATTGTCTTTAGGGGTTTCTTGTAGCAGGCCCGTAGAAGGCCCAGATTGTATTCAGGTCTGGGTGAAATATTTATGAGACTTCAATGTAAATTTATGAAGTTGGGTTGAGAGGATGCGCTCGACAGAGCCCCTCTTTTGTAATGAAAGTTTGTGCTTCAGAAAGAGAAGTAGGATAGAGAGTATGTGTGGGACGGAGAGAAGGATAGGAGAGGTCGAGAGGAGAGACCTTGAAGAGATGAAGTTCTAAGAGAGGGAGAGAGAACTTGATAGAGCTGAGACTTGTTACAGTCCATCCTTTGTAAATCATATGTATAGATACAGACATTTAATAGAAAAGTAGATTTCCTACATGATGTGTGTTTATGTGTTTGTGAATGGTTTATGAATTCATGTTGTAGATGTATGTTAGGTTTACATTTGCAGGGATAGATGGAAGTATCTATCTGTGAGTTTATTGGAATTGTTTCTGGGTTCTTTAGGCTGTGCAAGGTATGCACAACAGAATTATAGAGGTTTTGTAGCTAGTGCAAGGAGTGCGCATTCTGAGTCTCACTATTGAGATAAGAGGAGAACCTGCCAGGTGGGAACACCAAAATAATTCATGAGTCAAAGAGGAGCCTCAGAGTTACTGAACACTCTAGAGATAGGACTGTGTAGAGGAAAGCACAGGGAAGACAGAATGTCTAAAGGTCTGTAGAAGCTCTGCCAGGTGGGCACAGAGCGTGTGCGAGAGGAGCACAGTAAGAACTCTCTTTTGAGTTCTGAGAAGCAAGAATTGTCTACCGAAAAGACACTTACAGATTCACTGAAGACTCTATAAACTCATCAAAACGTGCTTGAGAAGAAGTGTGCCAGGTAGGCACCAAATAGTCCTTTGGGAGACGTGGAAGGGTCAAGACCCTTAAGGAAGTTGAGTTATCTAAAGATCAAAAGGGATAGAAATATTTCATGCAAGGATCTTGCAAGAGGTTGCAGAGATCGAAGAAACCCTTTGAGGTTTCAGAGTTTTCAAAGATCATAAGAGTGAACTCTTTCCGAAGAGCTGAAGAGTTCAAGAAACTAGTCTCTCAAGAGGAAGAGTCAAAGGTCGAGACCTTCGAGACTTAGAAAATCTTCTAAGTTAGAAAATGAAGGAAAGATCAGGAGGATCAAAACTACTATTAGATCAGCTGATAAGACGAGATCTAGACCATTGAGCCCACGTCTAGAAACACAGAGGAGAGTGCACAAGAGAAATAGATCTAGACCATCAAATATAGCACAGAGGTCCAATAGCCGTCGGATCCAGGAGAAGGTGCATGAGGTTTAGCCCTCACAGAAGTAGAGGAGAGAGGACCATCAAAATCCCAAGGTTAGCAGGGCCATCCATTTGAGGGGACACGTGGCTAATATCCAGAAGGCACCGAGAAGTTGGTTGACGAGAGAACGAGAGTGCAGACTCTCCAGAATGGCCGAAAGAAGAAGGATAGGTTTTGAACGTGATCGTCGATCATACCAAATGACCATAGCCATTAATCGTATTCCAAGATCACAACCTTCCATCGGAGGGGACATGTGGCTGCTAGTCGGCATTTCGGCACCGGGAAATCACATGAGGAGGCTTCCCCAAACTCGTAAAGGAGAATCACCGACAAGAAATTGGGACCATTGGTTAGCGAAATATTTGGACCGTTGAATTCCCAGGAGGATCATCGGGGTTCCGAGATTCGGGTGTTCAAATGGTAGAGAGTCATGAGAAAAGAAGTCCCAACTCGTGAAATTGTGAAACGATCATGGGCATCGATCGAGGAGGACGTGGAGCCATTATATCGAGGTCTGGAAAGGAATCAGATTTTGGGATTTTGTATATAGGAGCATTGGGTTCACAGCACGCCAACATTCCTAAAATCGCAAAGCGCGATTGCACCCTTTTTGGGTCAGACCTGTGGTCATATCGGTGGTCACATAGACAAAAATCTAAGGCAGGAGCTAGCCATGGATCTAATCCCAATTTTGGGGTTCGATGTTTTCAAAGGACAGAAAGCCGGGGAGCTCGCACACAGGAGTCCTATAATTCGGAATCACAAAGGGCAGGTGGATTTAAGCCTTGGGTCATAGCCTGAGGTCATGATAGAAGAAATATCCAATAGATAAAGGAGCCAACACCTTGTTGGATGCGTTGGTTCAGGAGGGTAAAGAGCATCAAAAGGAAAGGCGCGCATGAAGGTTTTCTCAAGGCTTGTGCCAGGGACAAAAGGTACCTATGGATTGTTCGAGAGGTTCTAGCAGGGAACCAGAGAGTTGTTTCAGCTCGAGTAGGAAGAACGATCTAGTGACCGGGAGGTCGTGGACCCCTAAGGGTAGGGGGTTTGCATCAGATGGTGTCAGAGCTACTAATAGGTTCAATTTTGTAGTAGAGAGAAAGAAAATACTCTGATACGCATCAGGTGGTATCAAATCTTGGAATTAGAGTTCTATAGGAAATAGAGGTAGTAGGGTACCAAGATTTTCTTGCGAACAACAGAAAGAAAGAAAGTGAAGGAGATGACTTGACATTATCAAGTGGTATCAGGAAATGGAATTCATCTATATATGACAGGTGAAGGGAAGAAGAACATCGACATTCTATGAGGAGGCTTGTTGCATGGATGCAGCAACAATTTTTTTTTTCAACCGGGTGAGCTGTGAGAAGATGGAGGCGCTCTCAGGCGTAGAGTGATCCACGAGTTTTCCAGGAGGGCAGATAGAAGGTGAAGGATGGCTATTGATGGCCAGAAGCATGGTCCAAGAGGAGACCGCTAGCATCACAGCAAGGCTGTGACAGATAAAGAACTTGTTGAGGTGAGGGCGAGAATTGAACGGCTTGCATTTCAATTGCAAAAGAGTGCAAGAGCACGATGGGTATACGAATGGACCATGATAACAAAGGTAAAATGGTTGATTCAGAAATTATTGGCTAGAGAACAGTGAAGGCTGATAAGAGGATGGTTGAGGCATGCTGAAGACCTCAACGAACCCAAGGAGGAACTGATTCACATATGTGGACCAGAAACTGGGAGAAATCTCAATGATGAGGAGGAGGAAGAGAGATCAAGCAGAGATCTCAGAAACTGCCAAACAGGCAGAGATGAACTTTCAAATTTCCAAGTGGGAAATGGAAAGAGACCAAGCGTAGGTCTCGCATACTGATAGGAGGGTTGTGTTGAAGGTTCATATTTCCAAGTGGGCAACAAGATGAGATCGGGTGATCTCATGGACTGCCATGTGGGCAGCAGAGAAATCCCATATTGCCAGGTGGGCAAGGGAGAGTAGATGGGGCCATATGTGAGTCTCATGAACTCATAGGTGAGTTTGGATCAGTGAGAGGAGCTGATAGAGAAGGAATATCAGAAGATCACTCTGATGATTGGGGGAATTCGGGTATTCCTACCAACACGTGCACATGATGGAGGTGCCACATGAGAAGAAGAAGCAAGACAACCAGTAGAGACTGTCAAAGAAGAAAACATGGGGCAGACATCAGGACATACCCCAACAGAAGAAGAAGATGATCATTCATTGGAATGGCTCAAAATTTTAAGCCAGGAAGATGAAACAAAGATGACTACACCACTGGAGCTTGCATCAGGAGAAGAAGAGGAAGTAGACGACATAGATTTTTCTGATCTATGTGAAGAATTTGAAGCCCTAGAGAACATTCTAATGGTGCAGATTTTGCACATCCAACAAGCCAAGTTGGAGATAGATAGAGGAGCATACCAGTCAGAAGAACAGCTGGAGGAAGCTGGAAATGCACCAGCACAAGGAGAATTGGCAGCAACAGAGCTGTCATAAAAAGAAGCTGAGAAACATCATGATGAGGAGACTGCGGAATTGAAATCGGTAGTAGAGTGGCAACTCAATGCCACAAAAGAAGGTAAAGACAACATGGGAGATCGAGTAGATCTGTCCACTAAGGAGAAAGAAGAATTACAGCAGGGAGGACTGCATACAAAGAGCCATCCATGGGAGAAGATGGATGAGGTAATTGAGAAGATAAGGAGGATGATGTTGAGGTCAGCACAAGAATCCATATGCAAGAGGAAGTTGAGCATAAAGAAACCTGTAACAAGAGCACCAGAAAGAAAGAAACAGTAGCAGAGAAATGGAGTAGGACAACTCCAGAAGAGAGCTTGGGATCTAGGTGGATTTCAGCCATGGAGCAAAGGAGCTTAGGACCAGGAGCTCATGATCAGGAGCTCATAAATTTTTCAGAGTTGAGGAGTATGATGCAGGAGCATGGTACCAACGCCAGCAAAGCAGCACATCAACATCCATTCAAGAAGAGAAGAGAGGTGCAACCCTCTCATTTTAAATTCAAAATCGAATTTAATGATTTGTAAGGATTTTAATGCCAAGCCATGCCTTTGTACAGGTAGGGGCAGAATTGTCTTTAGGGGTTTCTTGTAGCAGGCTCGTAGCAGGCCCAGATCATATTCAGGTCTGGGTGAAATATTTATGAGACTTCAATGTAAATTTATGAAGTTGGGTAGAGAGGACGCGCTCGACAGAGCCCGTCTTTTGTAATGAAAATTTCTTCTTCAAAAAGAGAAGTAGGATAGAGAGTCTGTGTGGGACGGAGAGAAGGATAGGAGAGGTCGAGAGGAGAGACCTTGAAGAGATGAAGTTATAAGAGAGGGAGAGAGAACTTGATAGAGATGAGACTTGTTACAGTCCAGCCTTTGTAAATCATCTGTATAGATACAAACATTTAATAGAAAAGCAGATTTCTTGCATGATGTGTGTTTATGTGTTTGTGAATGGTTTATGAATGCATGTTGTAGATGTATGTTAGGTTTACATTTGCAGGGATAGATGGAAGTATCTATCTGTGAGTTTATTGGAATTGTTTTTGGGTTCTTTAGGTTGTGCAAGGTGTGCACAACAGAATGATATAGGTTCTGTAGACAGTGCAAGGAGTGCGCATTATGAGTCTCACTATTGAGATCAGAGGAGAATGTGCCAGGTGGGCACACCAGAAGAATTCACGACTCAAAGAGGATCCTCAGAGTTACTAAACACTCTAGAGATAGGACCATGCAGAGGAAAGCACGGGGAAGACAGAACGTCTGAAGTTCTATAGAAGCTCTGCCAGGTGGGCACAGAGAGTGTGCGAGAGGAGCACAGTAAGAACTCTCTTTTGAGTTATGAGAAACGAGAAGTTTCTGTCGAGAAGACACTTATAGAGCCACTGAAGACTCTGTAAACTCAGCAAAGCGTGCTTGAGCAGAATTGTGTCAGGCAGACACCAAATAGTCCTTTAGGAGACACGGAAGGGCCGAGATCCTTAAGGAAGCTGATTTATCTAATGCTCAGAAGGGATAGCAATATTTCATGCAAGGATCTTGCAAGAGGTTGTAGAGATCAAAGAAACCCTTTGAGGTTTTAGATTTGTGAAAGATCAGAAGAGTGAACTCTTATGGAAGGGCTGAAGAGTTCAAGAAATCAGGCTCACAAGAGGAAGAGTCGAAGGTCAAGACCTTCGAGACTTAGAAAATATTCTAAGTTAGAAAATGAAGGAAATCTCAGTAGGAGCACAGCTTCCCTTAGATAAGCTGATAAGACAACATCTGGACCGTTGAGCCCACGTACATACGCACAGAGGAGCGTGGACAGGAGAAATAGATCTTGATCGTTAGATCTAGCACAGAGGTCTGATAGTCATCGGATCTAGGAGAAGGTGCACGAGGTTTATCCCTCACAGAAGTAGAGGAGAGAGGACCATCAAAATCTCGAGGTCAGCAGGGCCGTCCATTTGAGGGGATACATGGGGAAGATCCAGAAGGCACCGGGAAGTTGGTTGTCAGGAGAACGAGAGTGCAGACTCCCCAAAATCGCTGAAAGGAGAAGGTTAGGTTTTGATCGTGACCATCAATCATCTCGAAGGACCACAACCATTGATCGTAGTCCAATATCGCATCCATCCATCGAAACGGACACGTGGTTAATAGTCGGAATTTCGGCACCGGGAAATCATAGGAGGAGGCTTCCCCAAACTCGCAAAGGTGAATCACCGACAAGAAATAGGGATCGTTGTTTAGAGAAAGATCTGGATCGTTGAATGCCCAGGAGGATCATCAGGGTTTCAAGATCCGGGTATTCAAAGGGCAGAGAGTCATGAGACAAGAAGTCCCGACTCATGAAACCGTGAAACGATCATGGGCGTCGATCAAGGAGGAGGTAGAGTCATTAGATCGAGCTCTGGAAAGGAATCGGA
>SNQJ01S0084230.1:13419-29089 GCA_010110895.2 Picea sitchensis
GGGCCGTCCATTTGAGGGGATACATGGGGAAGATCCAGAAGGCACCGGGAAGTTGGTTGTCAGGAGAACGAGAGTGCAGACTCCCCAAAATCGCTGAAAGGAGAAGGTTAGGTTTTGATCGTGACCATCAATCATCTCGAAGGACCACAACCATTGATCGTAGTCCAATATCGCAGCCATCCATCGAAACAGACACGTGGTTAATAGTCGGAATTTCGGCACCGGGAAATCATAGGAGGAGGCTTCCCCAAACTCGCAAAGGTGAATCACCGACAAGAAATAGGGATCGTTGTTTAGCGAAAGATCTGGATCGTTGAATGCCCAGGAGGATCATCAGGGTTTCAAGATCCGGGTATTCAAAGGGCAGAGAGTCATGAGACAAGAAGTCCCGACTCATGAAACCGTGAAACGATCATGGGCGTCGATCAAGGAGGAGGTAGAGTCATTAGATCGAGCTCTGGAAAGGAATCGGATTTCAAGATTTTGTATATTGGAGCGTTGGGTTCACAGCATGCCAACATTCCTGAAATCATGAAGCATGATTGCACCCTTTGTGGGTCAAATATTTGGTCACACCGATGGTCACATAAACGAAAAGTTGAGGGAGGAGCTAGCCATGCAGCTAAGCCCTGTTTCGGGTTCGATGTTTTCAAAGGACGGAGAGCTGGGGAGCCCACACATAGTAGTACCAGAATCACGAATCATGAAGGGAACGTGGATTTAAGCCTTGGGTCATAGCCCAAGGTCACGATAGAAGAAAGAGCCAATAGAGAAAGGAACCAGCTCCTTGTTGGACATGTTGGTTCAGGAGTGTAAAGAGCGTCGAAAGGAAAGGCACGCGTGCAAGTTTCTCAAGGCTTGTGCCAGGGACAAAAGGGACCTATGGATTGTTCAAGAGGTTCTAGCAAGGAACCAGAGAGCTGCTTTGGCTTGGGCAGGAAGAACGATCTAGTGATCGGGAGGTCACGGACCCCTAATGGTAGGGGGTTTGCATCAGGTGGTATTAGAGCTACGGATAGGTTCAATTCTATAGCAGAGAGAAAGAAAATAATCTGATATGTATCAGGTGGTATTAGAGCTTGGAATTAGAGTTCCATAGGCAAGAGAGGTAGCGGGGTACCGATCTTTTCTTACAGATAGCAAAAAGAAAGAAAGTGAAGGAGATGACTTGACATCATCAAGTGGTATCAGGAAATGGGATTCATCTGTATACGGTAGGTGAAGGAAAGTAGAACATCGACATTCTATGAGGAGGGTTGTTGCATGGATGCAGCAACAACAAAAAAAATTCAGTTAGGTGAGCTATGAGAAGATGGAGGCGCTCTCAGGTGTAGAATGATCCACGAGTTTTCCAGGAGGGAAGACAGAATGTGAAGGATGGCTACTGATGGCCAAAAGCATGGTCCAAGAGGAGACCACCAGCATTAGAGCAAGGCTGTGACAGATAAAGAACTCGATGAGGTGAGGGAAAGAATGGAACAACTTGCATTTTGAATGCAATAGAGTGCAAGAGCACGATGGGTATACGAATGGCCCATGAAAACAAAGGTAAAATGGCTAATTCAGAAATTATTGGCTAGAGAACAATGAAGGCTAATAAGAGGATGCTTGAGGCATGCTGAATACCTCAACGAACCCGAGGAGGAACTGATTCACATATGTAGACGAGAAACTGGGAGAAATATCGGCGATGAAGAGGAGGAAGAGAGATCAAGCAGAGATCTCAAAAATTTCCATGCGGGTAGAGATGAACTTTCAAATTACCAAGTGGGAAATGGAAAGAGACCAAGCGGAGGTCTCACATACTACCAGGAGGGTATGGACTGCCATGTGGGAAGCAAAGAAATCCCATATTGCCAGGTGGGCAAGGGAGAGAAGATGAGGCCATATGTGAGTCTCATGAACTTAGAGGTGAGTTCGGATCAGTGAGAGGAGCTGACAGAGAAGGAATATCAGAAGAGCACTCTGATGATTGGGGGAATTCGGGTATTCCTACCAACGTGCGCACATGATGGAGGTGTCAGAGGAGCAGAAGAAGCAAGACAACCACTAGAGACTATCAAAGAAGAAAATGTGGGGCAGACATCAGGACATACCCCAAAAATAGAAGAATATGAGCATTCACTGGAATGGCTCAAAATTTTCAGCCAGGAAGATGAAATAGAGATGACTGCAGCATTGGATCTTGCAGCAAGAGAAGAAGAGGAAGGAGACGACATAGATTTTTGTTATCTATGTGAAGAATTTGAAGCCTTAGAGAAGAGGGTGATGATGCAAAGTTTGCATGTCCAACAATCCAAGTTGGAGATGGATAGAGGAGCATACCAGTCAGAAGAACAACTGGAGGAAGCTGGAAATTGTTGGAGAATAACCCTAACTTACATTAGTTTATACCTAGATTAGACTCCTAGATCTTGGTTAATACATTCATTTACACTTTATTTCATCTAATTTGGACACATAGAGAAGAAGGGTTCCTCATCCCTAGATTTTTGGGAAAACTGGTAATTTTAGATCAAGACTCAACTCCCAGTTCTTGATTTTCTTGATTTATTCTTGATTTTATTGATTTATTCATGATTTATTCCAACTCCCCCATGCAAAAACTCATCTATTATTGGGGAGTGAGAGATTTATTTATTAATTAATGATTTTTTCTATTACTATTATTAGTAACTACTATTTTGGGTCAGTTAAGTGAGTTGGAACTACTTCTCTTGTCAGTTAAGTGAGTTGGAACTGCTTCTCTTGTCAGTTAAGTGAGTTGGAACTGCTTCTCTTGTCAGTTAAGTGAGATTAAGTGAGATAATGTGCATCACTTGACTCTAGTGGAATTTAATGAGTGTGTGACATTTATCTTTAGTGGTCTATGTCAAACTATGTGGTCTCCCTTAGCTTATGACACCTATTTTAGCTATTTCTAGCTTTTTTTTACTAGAATTTATATGTTGTAAATTCTATATATTCACCTCCTCTCTTCTTTTTGAGCATGGTTGCTCATGTATATTCATTTTGATTAATATAATTATACGATTTATGGAGCAAAAACTTTCTCTCATCTCTTGAATATCAGCAAATTGTTTGTGTTCAATTTAACTAGAATTCTAGATCTAACGGGGTTTCTGCAGGAATTCTACATAAATGCACCAGCACAAGGAGAATTGGCAGCAATAGAGTTGTCACAAAAAGAATCCAAGCAGTAGCATGATAAGGATATTGGGAAATTGAAATCAGTAGCAGAGTGGCAACTCAATGCCACAAGAGAAGGTAAAGACAGCATGGGATATCGAGCATATCTGTCCACTAAGGAGAAAGAAGAATTGCAACAGGGCGGACTACATACAAAGAGCCAGCCATGGGAGCAGCTGGATGAGGTAATTGAGAAGATAAGGAGGCTAATGTCAAGGTCAGCACAAGAATCCATAAGCAAGAGGAAGCTGAGCATAAAGAAACCTGCAACAGCAGAACCAACAAGAAAGCAACAACAGTAGAGCAATGGAGTAGGACAACTCCATAAGAGAGCTTGGAATCCAGGTGGATTTCAGCCATGGAGCAAAGGAGCTCATAAATTTTTCAGAGTTGAGGAGTGTGATGCAGGAGCATCGTACCAACACCAGCAACATGCTAGCAAAGCATCACATCAACGTGCATTCAAGAGGAGAAGAGAGGTTCAACCCTCTCATTTTAAATTCAAAATCGAATTTAATGTTTTGTAAGGCTTTTAATGCCAAGGCATTCCTTTGTACAGGTAGGGGAATAATTGTATTTATGGGTTGCTTGTAACAGGCCCGTAGCAAGCCCAGATCGTATTCAGGTCTGGGTGAAATATTTATGAGACTTCAATGTAAATTTATGAAGTTGTGTGGAGAGGATGCACTCGACAGAGCCCCTCTTTTGTAATGAAATTTTTTTCTTCAAAAAGAGAAGTAGGATAGAGATTTTGTGTGGGACGGAGAGAAGGATAGGAGAGGTTGAGAGGAGAGACCTTGAAGTGATGAAGTTCTTAAAGAGGGAGAGAGAACTTGATAGAGCTGAGACTTATTACAATCCAACCTTTGTAAATCATCTGTATATATATAGACATTTAATAGAAAAGCAGATTTCCTGCATGATGTGTGTTTATGTATTTGTGAATGGTTTATGAATGGATGTTGTAGATTTATGTTAGGTTTACATTTGCAGGGATAGATGGAAGTATCTATCTGTGAGTTTATTGGAATTGTTTTTGGTTTCTTTAGGTTGTGCAAGGTGTGCACAACAAAATGATAGAGGTTTTGTAGCCATCACAAGGAGTGTGCATTCTGAGTCTCACTGTTGAGATCAGAGGAGAACGTGCCAGGTGGGAACACCAGAAGAATTCATGACTCAAAGAGGAGCCTCAGAGTTATTGAACACTCTGGAGATAGGACTGTGAAAAGGAAAGCACAGGGAAGACAGAACGTTTGAAGTTCTGTAGAAGCTCTGCCAGGTGGGCATAGAGCATGTGCGAGAGGAGCACGGTAAGAACTCTCTTTTGAGTTATGAGAAATGAGAAGTTTCTACCGAGAAGACACTTACAGAGCCATTGAAGACTTTGTAAACTCAACAAAGCGTGCTTGAGCATAAGTGTGCTAGGGGGGCACCAAATAGTCCTTTAGGAGACACGGAAGAGTCAAGACCCTTAAGGAAGCTGAGTTATATAAAGCTCAGAAGGGATAGCAATATTTCATGCAAGGATCTTGCAAGAGGTTGCAGAGATCAAAGAAACCCTTTGAGGTTTCAGAGTTGTCAAAGATCATAAGAGTGAACTCTTGTTGAAGTGCTGAAGAGTTTAAGAAACTGAGCTCGCAAGAGGAAGAGTCGAAGGCTGAGACCTTCGAGAGTTAAAAAATATTCTAAGTAAGAAAATGAAGGAAAGCTCAAGAGGAGCATAGATGTCATTAGATCAGCTGATAAGATGAGATCTAGACTGTTGAGCCCACGTCCAGTGCATAGAGGAGAGTGCGCAGGAGAAATAGATCTGGACCGTCAGATCTAGCACAGAGGTCCGATAGTTGTCAGATCCGGGAGAAGGTTCATGAGTTTTATCCCTCGTAGAAGTNAGAAAATGAAGGAAAGCTCAAGAGGAGCATAGATGTCATTAGATCAGCTGATAAGATGAGATCTAGACTGTTGAGCCCACGTCCAGTGCATAGAGGAGAGTGCGCACGAGAAATAGATCTGGACCGTCAGATCTAGCACAGAGGTCCGATAGTTGTCAGATCCGGGAGAAGGTTCATGAGTTTTATCCCTCGTAGAAGTAGAGGAGAGAGGACCGTCAAAATCTTGTGGTCAGCAGGGCCGCCCATTTGAGGGGACACGTGGTGAAGATCCAAAATGCACTGAGAAGTTGGTTGTCGGGAGAATGAGAGTGTAGTTTCTCCAGAATCACCGAAAGGAGAAGGTCGTGTTTTGATCGTGACCATCGATCATCCCAAAGGACCATAGCCATTGATCATAGTCCAATATCACAACTGTCCATCGGAGCAAACACATGGCTTCTAGTCGGCATTTCGGCAATGGGAAATCACAGGAGGAGGTTTCCCCAAACTCGCAAAGGAGAATCACCAACAAGAAATCAGGACCATTGGTTAACGGAAGATATGGACCATTGAACGCCCTGGAGGATCGTCAGGGTTTCAGGATGCGGGTGTTCGAAGGGCGGAGAGTCATGAGACAAGAAGTCCTAAATCACAAAACTACAAAATGATCTAAATCATCAGATCAGGAGGAGCGAGAGTTGTCGTGAGCCATCCATATCGGAGGACACGTGGCCAAGATTTAGAAGCCACCGGGAGTTGGGAGGTGAATACTCTGCAAAAAATCCCGAAAAGGAGATCATCGGGAATTGATCTGAGCCATGGATCAAGGGGAGAATCTAGACCATTGGATCGTCCAAGTGAAAATCCTTTCGAAATTTCGCATACCGGGAGTTTGGAGTGGAGGCTAAATTCTTTGTGGGTCGACGATCCACGAAACTCGAAAGGAATAGGCACCGGGACTTGGACCTAATTGGAGGTCACATCGTGATTAAAGGGAAGAGGGCTAGCACTTAGCTAGAGCCCAATCAGGATTCAGTATTTCGAGAAATAGAGGAGCTCGGACACTTAGCGTTTGAAAAATTTGGGTTGTGAAAACACCTTTTGGTGTAGCCCTGGGTCACAGAAAATGGTCGCATGGACAAAGACTCGGGGAGGGGCTAACACTTGTTGAAGTATTTTCGGGGCTTGGAGGTTGGAGGAACAAGAGTTCCCTTATCAAAAGGAGTCCCGAAATCCAAATTTCGGTAGCACCTTCGGTGTTAGCGCGTGGTCACGAGGGTGGTCGCGTGGAAGTGGGGACTAGCCCAAGAGGTGGTGCTCACACTATGTAAATTTTTGAATTTGCACCCAGAGCGCGCGGGGAAATCGACGCAGGTTTTATACAGGGCCTACATAAGGGGAATTAAAGGGACCTATGGATCTGTTCAAAGGGTTCTAGGGAGGACCCGAAAGAGTTGTTCTAGCTCGATCAGCTCAAGAATTGGGAACGATCCAGTGACTAGGAGGTCGCAGAACCCCTTAGGGGAGGGGGGCTGCATCTCAAGGCATGATATGGAAAGACATGGTATGGAAATACAAGGCATGGAAAGTGAATGCAAGGCATGGTATGGAGAGGCATGGCAAGTAAATTAATACCTATTACACATCAAAATTACTCACTTCGATGATGTCTCATTGTCATTATTGCAAGTGTCGCACTTTTGTCATAAGTGCCACAAGTGTCACAAAAATCATACTGTCATCTCACCTGTGTTGCATCGTGGATGACATCGTAAGAACACTTGAGATATCCTCTACGATTCATTAGAAGATAAAAATATATCTTTTGGCAAAAAAGTACAAACTTTTACCTTGATAAATTACCATCATAAAAACATTTTTGGAGATCAGTGCTCCCTTGCCCACTTGCAAGGAGTGATAGAGCTCCTGTCCCTCTTAGCAGGGAGCACTGCAACACTCTGTGGCCCACTTTGAGGGAGCGACGATCTGTTGAGAAAATATTGGGGACAAATTCTCCTTATCTCTAAAGACAACTGAGAAACATCCCGGTCAGTTTGGCTCGAATCCAAGTTTAAGGTTGAATCTAAGGGGAGTTCCAAAACTGATGGAGTAATATCCTCAAATTATCCCTAGAATATATAAGGTGGTTAAGCCTCTCAAAGCCTATATAAGGATCCATTATCATGGTGAAAAGGAGTAAAATAGTTAGTGAAAAGTATTGTCATTTTGATTGTGGATCATTCGATCAAGGGGTTGGACAAGGAGAGCTTGGTGAGGATGCTACATATCCATCTACACTTTGTAAGAACCTTATTTTGTTCCCATTAATACATGTGCTTGGCATGTTTCCTTCAAGATTGTGTACATCTCCATGAGCTTGTTGTTTGGATAAATCTAGCTTCAAACTAATCATGGTAGAATAGAAGGTATGCTTTGTCTTCATTGTTTATTGGATTGCAGGACTCGTTAAAGGACTTGGATATCAAGCTCAACTTGGACTGGGCGAGGAAAAACTTATTAAAAAGGTACTCATACTTTCTTCCTCTTCTCCATTGACTAGCTTAGCTATGTTTAAAGGAAATTCAGTGTTCAAAGTTAGCACTTTTCTGTCTTGGTCACAGGGGTCTAAGATCCAAGAGGGAATTCAATTGTCTGTAGGGGAATTTTCCTACAACAGAAATTGGTGACTCCACTAGGGAACAAAGCTTTTAGTTTTGGTTTCCATACTTGGTCTTGTTTTAGTCTTTGCACATCTTCAGATCTTATACACTGTGTTTTTCTAGTTTTTAGATGTGTTGTTAGTCTTGAAGTCATCCTACACACCCTGATGTTTAAGTTTTTCCTGAGTTTTTTGATTTCTGGGCCAACACTTTTCATTCTTAGAAAACAACACTCCCCTTCTATTACATCCATAGCGTCGATTCCAAGATCAACGCTCCCCTACAGTTCTTTACCGAGCGCTGCAACACTCTGATGCCTATATCACCAAAGTGTTGATTTTCCTCTCTGTTGAAAATTTTTGGGATACCTCTTTTGGCTGTGATTTTTTGTTTTCTTTCCTGCTCGAGACTTTTACCATCAGTATGTATCTTATGTAAATATTGAAACCATTTTATTTCCAAGGGTTTTTGATGTTTTGTTTGGTCTTTAAAATATATTGAAATCACTCTTCCTTGTTTTCGAACCACTCTTTCTCTTCGAGATCTAGAGTTGGTTTGATACTTTCTCGTTTATCTGATTGTATGAAAGTTCTTACAAGGAGGTTCAGGGATCTATGTATTGTTCCATTTGATCTTTGAGTTATCTTTCCAAGCAATTCCTCTTGTTTGAGTTTTGATTTTCTTTTTGAAAAGTTTGGCTTTGTTTTGCTTCTCATTTGATCATGGTGACAGTGTGCTTTTTGTTTATATGATGTTTGCTTCCAATTGCTTAAAACTTGCAAATAATGAAATCTGGTTGGCATAAGAAGCTTTGAATCAAGTTGATTATAATTCATATTTAAACAAAGAGATATATTTTCACGATTGGATTTTGGATATTAGGATCATTTTCTGAATAGTTTAGCATTGGATTGGATTCTTGATTGAGAACAATTGCATGAAGTTTCTACATTTTTGTGTTTGATAGTGAAAAGGAAAATTTATTCTCCTTCCCATAAATAGAAATTCATTGAAAGAAAAGATTATCTATCATTTTTTTTATGCATTTTTGGGAATCAAGTCATAATATCATCAGTTTCACTCTCATTAACCTCTGAGTAAAGAATAGCCACAAAAAAAATCAACGCTAATTAAAATCGATCTAGAAACTTTTTCTTTTTTAGATTCCTCCATTAACATTAGAATAAGATTAGCGCTTTGGATTAGGCTGTGAGCACAAATCTCCAAAGCATTGAAAACAAACATTATTATCTTGCGATAGGGAGAAAAAATCCAATTTTCTCATAAGCTTATATGGGATTCCCCTCTCACACAGGGGTTACGCACGAGGTCGCGTTCAGGAGAGCTATGGAGATTATCCCTCCGTGGTTTAACTATTCATAGTAGTCATATCATATATTGGGGTTTCTTCTTAAGGTTCAATTTTCTTCATTTGGTCTCGGTGCTTTGTGAATTACGAATCCATTCGGGGTCCTCTGGAGTTCTACTAGTCCACTTGTTCTCAGTTCTCTCAAAGGATTTTGGACTTGTTATCCTACCCATACATTCAGATTAGACTGTTGACTGTACCCGCCCAGGGGCTGACTGTGCATTGGTGTCCTTAGTAGCCATAATCTTTAAGGTTTTTTACAAAAGGTGAAAGTGAAGGGAAGTGTTCACTATACCTGGAATAGACGGTGGTCAAACTCACTCAGGCTCCTTGGAGGGTAAATCCACGATTACTGTGTGGAAGTTTGCACCAAGGTGTAAGTCTATTAAGCATGTCATCATCGTAACTATTCCACCCACCCATATCCTAGCCCCTTGTTGACTTGATTACACGATGTTGGATTTCATCACCAACTAGTATGGTCATCGAGAGCAAGTTTGTTTGCTTGTTGGTATTTCTAGATTTTTTAGTGTGTGTTGTTGTTTTAATTGTTCTTCAAAATTGAGCCTGTAGATGATAAAGGTCTTCACCGATCACATAGGATGAAAGGGATGCCTCTGGAAGAAGGCTACCAACCCTCACTTCCTAACTCACTCCGTGGAGAGGTAGAAAATCATTCTGACGCTGGGAGTGTTGCTACTCCTCTGTTAGAAAATTTGGAAAGAGCCTTGGTTACGGTTGAAAATCCCACTCCTCACACTACACCTATGTCAGCAGCTCCTATTGAACTACTCCTGGTTCAATTGGAATCGCTCAGTAACGTTATATAAGAAGAAGTCCCAGGTTTACCTTTGAGACCAATTATCGAGACATATATGGGATCCATGGAACCATTTTTTAGTGATGACTATAGGACCCCCATTCATCCTACTACCGTGGTAGATACACATCACACACCTACTCATTCTGTATGGAGGAATCCATTGGGGAATGATCTTTATGAGCATTTTGAATACATTCAACAACCTCTTAATCCTCATGACACTCCTACTGTCGAGGCAGGACCATCTGGTCAAACTATTGATCACCCCATCGAGCAGGTCATTGATCTTGTTGTTACGTTAGCACAAGTCCATCTCAATGCTGGAGTCAACACCTCTACTCATACCCAAGGCACTTAAATCGCTACTCCCACCTTTACACCTTTTCACTCTATATCCCCTCATGTTCCACAGGATTTTGTTGGAACATCTTTACACTAGAGAATGCACACCCTTTCCAGACAGACACAATCAACTGTGGGACATATCCTGACTGGGGGGAAACCACCATTTAGTGGAACGATCCCTCTCAGAGGACAACCATCCTATAGCAAGCCTACCCCTCTAGGGGGGAAAACCCCCTTTTCGTGTTCCTTCTAGAGGACAACCTCCCTTTACTAGTCAAGCCCCAGTTGTTAATCCACCTATGGCAGGGGGGAACCTTCTTTTGTCAGAAACCCTTCACAATCCTGGGAAGTATCTTCAAGAGGCACATTTAATCAACCCTACATTAGGGGGGAATTATACCATAACCCACAAGGAGGAGTGTCAAATCTTGTTCCTTCCAGACTATCTTATGGACAACCTTATCCGGGCGTCCCAAATCCCACCTAGGGTCCTCAAGGACAACAACCTTATCCTCCCCAAGGGTCTAATGTTTATCCTCCCCACGAGGCTAATGTGTATTCTCCTCAGGGACAAACTGTTTACCCCCCTCAATGGAAAAATGTTTATCACCCACAACCGAATCAATCGACTTATACCCCTCAGAATCCATCGGGTTTTCCCCCACTCATGAATGTTCCTCAATAATCATTGAATCCTATTTATCCTCGTCAACAACAACCATATGTAGGAGGGCCTACTGGATACAATACCCATCTCAACTAGTTTATGGCCCTATTGGTGTCCCTATGCCACACCAGTGTCACCCTGAGGTTAACCGACAATTACCCTTCCTTGCTACTCTGGATCTCCCAGACTTGTCTCGGTTGACCAATGATCCCATACTACATTTTCCTTTTTGGCAAGTGATTCCTACTAAATTTCCTTTCAACATCCCAAAGTTTGACGGTAACCCTGGAGAAGACCCAAATAAATATGTGATGACATTCCATTTATGGTTTTCATCAAAATCATTAATAGATGATTCTATACATTTATGTCTCTTTCAACGCACACTTATGGGCTCAACAGCCAAGTGGTACATTGAACTTCCATGTGGTTCTTTTCAATATTTCAACTCCCTTTCCATGGCCTTTCTCACACACTTTCAACTACCCATCCATTACAAGATGGGTACTAAACTTTTGACCTCCCTTCGTTAGACCAACTCCGTGCATATCTCTGATCACATTCATGAGTGGAGACGACAACAAAGGTTGATCAAAGAAATCATTCCTGACCAATTATTGGTAGAATGGTTTACTAAATCTCTTTTACCCCCCATTTCTTGTGACGTTTCGATGGGAAGTGTAGTCACTGAGGAAGAAGGCATTTCTAGGAATCAGTTCTTAGATTTGGTTTATTCATAATCTGGTACTTTGTACGAGTTGATTCCAAATGCTACCTATGCCACTACCGATCCATACAAACCTTTGTCCATGTCACATGCGGATGGAATTATCGACACCTTCAAAACCCAATCTACATCATAGTCGACCAGAACAATGAATCACTTTATTTCAGCGCCCGTTCCCAGTTCGAACTCACTCCTCCTTCTCACTCCCAACTCAAGTCTCTGAGGTGAACATAGTTCAATCTGCCCCTTCACAACAATCTAGAGGTAAGAAGAATACAAAGAATAAACCCAATAATAATAATAATAATAATGAACAACCCAAAACCCAAACTCCACCGCCTGCTACTGAAAATAAACCACAGCGGAAACTGAAATTCCCATGTCTTATTTGTGGTGATGATCATTACACCTGAGACTGTCCACATCGCGACGAAGTTGCAAAAATTTTCAAAGGGAATTCCCATCCTGTCGTGTTAACACAACCTTTTCCTCAGCAGCAATCCATGGTTGCTCAAGGACTCGGCTCCCCACAGGGGGGAGTTCTATCCATCCTCCTAATGATGAAGACTCGACGAGTGCTCATATTTATATGTCCAATGGGATTGATTTAACCACTCGCACTATGACATACGACACACCAACTAAACCTGATAAAGAAAAGGTCACTAACGGTACTTTACCAAATCCATCCCCCACCTCTGTTAGTTATCCATATGTTAGTCCTCCACCTAGGTCACTTCAGATAGAAAAACCTACTTTCGACTCTATCTTACGCCTTCCCAAGAGAACCATCCATAAATCTACTTTTAATCCTAGTTCACGTGTCACCCAAAACTACAACATCATTGAAGATTTGGCTCAAGCACCGTGTGCTATGTCTATGCTAGAAGTTATACAACACTGCCCAATTCAAAGTAGAATGCTCTTGTCTTCCATTGGTTCCATTGATCCCGAGTCATCCAACAATATCACATTTAACCTGGACAATTTAAGTCACAACTTTCTCACCAACTCGCTTTTCAAATTGATGTTGTTGTCCACAACCAACACATTCACGACACTATTTTGGATGAGGGAGATTCCACTTATGTCATGTCATTATCTTGTTGGAAAGGATTAAAATCACCTGCACTTAACCAATCCCCTATGATGTTCCGCGCATTCTATGGGCGAGGTTTTCATCCTGATGGACTCTTGCAATCCTTGATCGTTTAGTTGGGCGGCAAAACCGTCTCTTTTGATGTCGAGGTAGTCAATGCTCCCCTCGATTACAACTTGTTATTAGGAATAAGTTGGTTTTATTCCATGACTGTCGTCGATTCATCAGTGTTTTGATGTGTACAATTCCCTCATCCAAGAAAAATTGTCACTATTGACCAGTTAGATTACTGTACACCCGAAGCTCGCACTCCTACCACCAACAATATTCCTTTCTTGGGTGATCATAAGATCACATATGAAAGTGTTGGTGTAGGCATTTTAAAATACTCTTCCCTGATGGGTACTTTCCTTGCACCACTTCCTCCTACCACGCAACATATTGCCACCATCAATATGATTTCGACTATGGCCTATTAGTCTTTAGAATCATCTGATCCTTGGCTTGTGCCTAGTCCATTAGAATTCAATGCACTAGGTGATGTTATGCCACTTAGTCTGGCTGAGGCTTCATACGTTGCTATTCAATATAACTCTCCCTCCAAGGATGACCAACATCTATTGGCACCCAACACTTATTTGATGCCATCTTGGTTGAACTCCTTGTCTTCTGCTTTTGACTACATTTCCCAGATTTTTCTTTCAAACGAATCCATTATGGAAATGCTTAGCATTGACGAAGTACCTTGGGCTGACAACCATCATCGATCCTCTTTTCTTCCACCTCTAGAATAAATTCATGAATATATACACTCTATCTTTCCCCCCAATGTTGTTGATTCTCCACAATCTCGTATACTTACCCAGGATACTATTTCTGAGGAGAAGTTAGGCAACATCTCTTCTACGGTCATTATTAATATTTTGATCAAGGAAGGTATTGTGGAAAATATTAATCTCAGTGCTAATTATTCATCCGAGGAAGTAGTTTCTTACACCGCCATATTTAAATAATTTTGCGACGTCTTCGCTTGGAGCTATGAGTAAATGTCAGGGATCAATCCTTTGATCATTATGCATGAAATAAAAACTTACCTAGACGTTAAACTTGTATGACAAAAACTCCACCCAGTTCATCCTAAGAAAATCATGGCCATAAAGGAAGAAGTTGAGAAACTGTTAAAGTCTGGCTTTATCTATCATGTCCCCTTGATGGAATGGGTTTCTAACATCGTTTTGGTCGCTAAGAAACAAGGGACCATTTGTGTCTGCATTGATTATAGGGATATTAACAAGGCTTTTCCAAAAGAAAATTACCCCACACCCTTCATTGATAATTGCACTGGCAGTGTTATTTTCTCCTTCATGGATGGATTTTATGGTTACAACCAGATTGACATTCTACCCATTGATCAACATAAGACAACCCTCATCTACCCATGGGGAACTTTCGCATATCACAAACTATTGTTTAGTCTCAAAAATGTTGGTGCTACTTTCTAGTGGGCCATGTCGTATGCTTTCCACGATATAAAACATATTGTGGAACCTTACCTCGATGATTTACCTACCCATTCATCTAGTCGATTAGACGATATTGGTCATCTACGATATATTTTTCTTCAATGTCGGTTCTACTGTATTCGTTTGAACCCACACAAATGTATCTTTGTTGTCGAATCAAGTAGACTCCTCAGTTTCGTTGTCTCCAAAGATGGGATTAGGGTGGATCCCTTAAAAATTAAAGCTATTCTTGCTTTACCTCCTCCCAATAATCTGACGCAACTACAAAGTTTGCAAGGGAAAGCAAACTTTCTTCACTGTTTTATATGTAATTATGTCAATATTACCAAAAGATTTATGTAATTGTTGCAGAAAGACACCCCTTTCATCCGGGATGACACTGCTCAACAATATTTTGATGCTCTTAAGCATGCATTGACCCATACACTTTTTTTTCATCCTCTAAATTATGCGCAAGACTACATCATTTACTTGGTAGCCCCTACTTCCACTATCGCTATGGTGTTATTTCAGGAGGACCCTAACGGTGCGGAACATGTGATATACTATCTGAGCAAGAGTCTATCTGGTCCCGAGCTCTGATATTCACATGTTGAAAAGATGGCTCTAGCAGCCATCATTGCCATCCATATATTTCATCATTACATCTTATTACGCACTACCACGGTCATTGCAGACTCAAACCCCATGTATCATATTCTGACACGTCAAGTCCTTGGGGGAAAATATTCCAATTGGATCATTATTCTTCAGGAATTCAATCTTGAGTTTTCCAAGTCCAAAGCTAAAAAGTCCTTGGTTTTTGCAGAACTTATCTGTGATCTTCCCCATGATGATGAAGATCCTGAGCCTAGAGATTCTCTCCCCGATGAATCTATATTCCTCATTAGCACGTCCGATCCATGCTATGGAGATATTCTTCTTTATCTTCAAACCCAACATTTTCAGCCCGATATCTCCCATGAAGAATGTCATCGTATTCATCACCATTCTAAATGCTACCTTATCATTGGTGACACGTTGTATCGCCATGGTATTGACACTATCTTACAACATTGTTTAACTCATGATGAGTTTGAACATGTCTTTAATGACTGTCACCTTGGAGCATGTGGCGGTCACCTTTCTGGGATGGCTACAGCTCAGAAAATCTTACATGTCGGTTACTTTTGGCCCTCTACTTCAAAGATTGTATTGAGGCTATCAAAAAATTCCCACCCTGCCAAGTTTTTCATAACAAGGAACGCACCCACCCTACTTCGCTGCATCCTATTGTCGCCATTGGCCCCTTTTCCAAATGGGGCATTGATTTTATGCAGTGTAAGCCTACCTCGGTCAGGAGGCATAGTCATATCATCATTGTCATTTATTACTTCACAAAATGGGTTGAGGCTATG
>SNQJ01S0084231.1:42628-56599 GCA_010110895.2 Picea sitchensis
GAGATAATCATCTTCATTTTAATCCACCTATAATAGATTTAGAGGGACCTCTCCTTATCCAATTTCCTTCACCAATTGTATCTCCCTGGTGGGACAAAACTTGGTATCAATATTTAATTGTCGATAGTTGAAATCCTTTTTTACATACACCATCATATTTTTTCACTGGAACGACCATGGATCAATCAACATCTACATAATACATATCAATAAGTACCGAAATGCAAGCCTCACCTCTTACTATGGGTGGAACTTCTGTACACAATGGATCTAACGCGTCTTACGATTTTGGTGGACCTTCCATGCCTCCTGGGTATCAATCACTCAACATAACCTTTTCTGGAGATTTGACCAGTGCCTCACTTTTTCATTACCCCCCTTGGTATTTTGGTATGCCTAGTTCGTCTAGTATGTCTATCCCAAGTGTTAGAACATAAATAAAAATTCAAATAAAAATTCAAATAAAAATCCAAATTTCAAATTCGTTTTTATTTTTGTCATTTTACAAATAAAGTTTTAGCTTCATAATTACCATTTTATATACTAATAAAATTTTGTTATGTTTTGACAGGACGGATCAATCCATAGCTGTTAAACCTGACACTTATTGAAATCTATGGTTCACGGGAGTTCAAAGATTTAAAACTGTGAAATACTTAATCAAAAATATAATTCCAGTTCAAAGTTCCACTTGAAGACTTCGTGCTTCGACGCTCTAAGCTCAAACATTTAAAGGTTCTAAAAACCTCGAAGTCGCAAAGCTCCAGAGTCGGGGAGCTCCGAATTTCCAGATTTTTTTTTATTAAGTAAAGTAGTCGGCTAACGTGTCCTATGCCACCTGACATTCTTTACACATGGAGAGATGTGGCACTCATTTTGGGTATTCTTGGACATGTAATTTGCATGATTCAGGGTGACACATGTCACTCATGTTCTCATGACATGTCATCAGATGTGACGTCATCCCGCCACATCACTCCGAGAGATTGTCCTCCAGGATATCATATTATCAAAAAATATAAGAAGTGCCAGAGTGTCGAAGTACTAAAGAATCAAAGATTAAAGGTTAAAACATGATTTATTTGGCGTAATTAACAATAAGTAATTACTTCACAACTTCGGCTCTCAGGTTAAATTCAAACATTTTTATTGAAAATTTCCAAAGTCATGAAGCTCCAGAGTCCCGAAGTTCTGAAGCATTTAAAATTTAAAAGGGAAAAAACAATGGTTAATTAAAGCAAATGTTAATTAAAGGATGACTAATTGCTCCGTGATTTCCCCCTTCGAGAGATGTTTATCATCACCCATTCAAAACCCCCAAATGTCAAAGTGTCGAAGTACTTATCTTTGCTAATCATGATTATTAAGGTATATTAAACTTGGTTAGTGTGAAAGATTTGAAAAAGCTCGCTGCCGTCGGGTAATAAATTTGACAGATTTACCATGATTACCCCGTTATTTGAATTAATGAATAATTGAATGTAGAATCGACTAAGTGTTTTGTGTTTTAATTTAATAAAGATTTGAAAATTGTATTATTTCTCCATTCATGTTCATAATTTTCGTCTCTGCATTCATATTCATAAACTTTGTTTCTTACAGGGGATAATATTGGAGATGAAAAGTTATGGCACCACACAAAGAAACAAGAAAACAAGATCCGTCTGTGGAAGAGCCAAACCCAAATTCAGATATTTACTTAGACACCACCACTTGCCTAACATATAGGATTAAATAATGGACGCAAGTTTATGAAATCCTGGAAGATGAAAAATCCCTCCCTTCCGATGAATCAAGCGAGGGTGAAGATGTGTTAATTGTAAATACACTTAAGGAGGTGGCCAAGTCGGAACTTCACAAAGTTGCAGAAAGGCCAACTTTTTTCCATATATGGATATGATACGCTGGGCTCTGGACCATGTAGATATACCGACCAAAACCATCTACAACCATCAGAAGACTATTGTCTGCTCATTTTGAGATGAGGACATCCAAATAACGTATAAATTATCTAGCAATCCCAAATATGTTTATAATGCACCATTTGTGATGAAATTTGAGAAAGAGGAATGTTCAAGTTACGAAAAAATTGTCCATGATATAGAAAAAACTGGTGGGGAAATGAAAAAACTCTACAACCTCTTGTGATGCACACATTATGTATGTAGCTATGATACTTTGTAGAATGTTCGGAAATAAAATCCCTACACATTTCACTATAGATTGGGTTCCTATAATTCATGAAGTTGCAGAGGGTTTTACTTTTGATTGGGGAAATCTGTTGTCAGATAATTTGGTCAAACAAATAGAGGGTTATACAACCAAAAAATCTAAAGGAGAGCATGCTCCCTTTTATATGCCTGCATATATTATGGATTCTATATGTTTCAAAACCCCATTTCCTCTAATGAATTAGAACTAGACTCCAACTGTCACTAAGCCAATACATTTTTATCATTCCAAATTATGGGAGGAAAATGAAAAGGATTGTTTTTATGAGATTTGTCACAATGTTGTTATTCTGATTCATGAATCCATTTATGGTCATCCTCCTCCCAAAATTTCTGAACAAATAACGGGGAATCTAGGTGCTATTGCAGATTGGTATATTGAAGAAAGTTTCTCTTATATCAAAATTTTTGGTTGTTATGCATGCATCTCCACATGATCTGCCCAAATTTCTACTAGATAGATTTGTTTGCATAGAGGTATCCTATCAGATAGTTTCTGCGGGGATCACAAAAGAACTAAAGGTTGCATAGAAAAGCGTTTGGCCAACATATCCTATACAAGTTGGTATATTTTCATTATCAGGTTTTGGACATGCTAAGGTTGAGGCTTCAACCTTAGATGATATTAGATTGTCTGCCATTGAATTCAAAAAGCATGACCCACATAGAGTGGTAGAAAACCATTTAGCCCAATTTAATATGAAGAAATATTTCCATGAAGACTCACATTTTGATGAGTTTTTCATAAGAGCTAGATCATATGATGAAGTTATATCCAGGTTTCAGAATCTTCCTGCAAAGGAACAATCAAGTTTTCTCAATTTCCAAAAGAAAAAAAGGAGTGGTTTAACCAAGATTTTACAAGTAGAACAAAGTCTTATTCATAATGCTAATCCAAATTCACAGGTGAAACCATCACCAAACCCCAAGCAACATGTCCTTCTTGAGGTCAAAACCAAAGAAGTTGAAAAAACGACAAAGATATTGTCCAAGAACACAACAATTACAGGATCAGCCTTATCAGGTAGGACATTTGAAGAATCTTTGCATTGTTTGAAGCTTTCATGAAGCATGGTCATACTTTTCCTCAGTTGACTACAAACAATGAAACACATGTAAAAGATGTCACAACTCAAGGGGAATCTACTGCACTTGCAATTCACATCCCATCTTTAACTCCCCTAGCAACAAGTTCTAAATGCATGGTTCAGAGGTAATAAATGTCGATCATTTGACACCTATTGAACCAGAAGAGATGCCTTCATTGGATTTATTCGTCAACAAGAAAAAGAAAGCTATCGTACGAAGAGAAGTTCAATAAAAAAGACGAGTAATTACTAAAAGGCAAAAAATGATATTTGATGGATAGGTTCAGAGTGATCTTGAGTTAACAAAAGACGTATCAGATTGCATGGGGGAATTTGCAATAACTAACTTATGGTCAATAGATAAATTGAGAGAGAAACTTGACCATTTTTTTTAATTATAATTGAGCAGTTGCAAAATGATTTGAAACAAACAAAGGTTATTTTCATGGAGAAAGTCAATTCTAAACTAACATAGGTCAAACAGGGTTTTGAGAAGCAGACCAAACAGTTAGAGGAGAAATTGAAAATAAATCTTCAATATCAACACTCGAGTAAGAACACTATTTCCTAGAGAGATATGTTCATAAGTCAATTGCAAGCCCGAATAACTACATTTGGAAGTACATTTATTAACATCTTTGGTTTTAGGAAAAAAACATTGGAAATCAATGAGGGATTGCAGATAGTTCAACAATATTTCTATGAAACTTTGGATATTATCCAAAAGAATTATCATGTCATCGATAATTCATTGCAAATTATTGCTGACAAAGAGAAATAATATATTACTGCTAGATATAAATTTCAGGAACTCATAGTGTGGAAGCAAAATCTCAATATACCAGGGTTTGTTCCTTTTTCAGAAATTGAATAGTTGAAAGGAGAAATGACATTAAAAGTTGGGAAAACAATCTTGAAGAAAAAAAAAAGATTATCTAAAGAAGCAAATGATGCTTGTCTAAATGCTCTTTTAGTTGTGGATGTAGAGATGGAATAAATTGATCTTGGTGATATTCATGCTTTTATTGGGAACATTGAGGTTGAAAAAAGAAAATAAAATTTGAAGAAACACGGGGAGAGAATGCAAAATACTATATTGCAAGTCAATCATGTTAACTTGCAAGTATTAAATGATATTCTTTTCAAACAAAGTTTACAATATCAGAATACCCAACATGATGCTATAAAAATTCAAAGGAATTTACCATTGGTGCATAAAAAGGCTTTTACCTTTGAATTAAATGTCAATACAGAACCCCCCAGGTTCGTACTTGCATTATTAGATTTGCACGCACAATACAAGGGTCAACAAAAGACGGTTGCATCTACGAGCAAATGAAGGAAATATAAATCGCTAGCAAGCAAAGGAATTTCCAGAAGAAGGACCGATGTTCAAAATCTTTGTAATATTTAATTAGTTTAGATTTTATTCTATTTTGGGAGCTATAAATGTGGAAATTCTAACCAATTTTGGTTAAGACAATTTTGTATAAATAAACATATTAGAGATACAACCGGGGCTTTTTTCAGGCCAAATCTAAAAGAGAGAATTCTTAATAAAAAATTATACAGGAAAGACAGAGATTCTACATTTCATTTCTTTGAGTTATGTGTTTTTTGTGTGTTGTTACTTCATCATAATTCATTTTCTTCACTCTATGGTGCTTAAGGATCGAAGGATTACAATTTAGTAATATATCTACTGTGGTTCATATAATTGGATGTTTGTTCAACTACAACTTTTCCTTTGTTATTACTGTAAGTAAAACAAGAACTGTATCTGTGTGGATCTCCTCATCTTAATTCATCTTTAAGACATACTCTTCATGTTTCTTATATTGTGAATAAGGTAATATTTATCAACATTGGATACCTTACTTTGTTTATCAATTTTTTTTTCTATAATTCTACTTTCCATCTCTTGAATATCGATAAAACTCAAAGGAAGATATACTGCTTCCGTGTTTTCTAAATCATTAGGTTATTGAAGCTTCATCTCAAACTGAAGGTAGAAAAGCACTATAAAATCAAACATTATAAATCTTGGATGCCTGACATTATTATGTGAGCCTAGAGTAAATCTCAGGAACAACATCTTTTTGGCACCATTGCCGAGGAAGGAGAAACAAAATTATTTTTGCCTGGGAATATGACAAAGATTAGCTTTGGTTCTTGAGGGTGAACATGAAAACAAACTGTTAAGGCTCATTTTGATTTTTCACCCGATGACTCCATTTTGAAAAAGTTGGCATTCAGACGTAAAAATACCAGAAAAAACCCATATGATAAGCAAACTATGCCAGTTTTAGATCCTAAAAAACTGCTTAAAACTAAAGGATATCTAAGGCAAAAATCTGCGTTAGTAGGTAAGGTCTATCAACCAAAAGTATCTAAAGTTAATGTTAAGATTTCAGTGGAAGAGACAAGTTTAGTTGATTCTAAAGAAAAACATAAAATTAAATCTCATTCCACAGAAGCCTCAACTAGTAATCAAAAAATTAAGTTAGAAAATCCAGAGGTTGAAATTCCTGAAGTAAAATTATATGATTTAAAGGGTGAAATTTTTTAGAATACACCTTTTTCTTCTATAGACATTTACACTAGATAGATTAAGGAATTTTCATTAGTGCCTAACGTTTTCTACACACAACCTATCCTTAGTCTCCCTGAAATAAGGGTTCTTATCCCTCAAAATCTAGAAGAACACCTTTTATACTCAGGTTCCTCTCTTATCACTTCTCCCATCTACTCATCAGGTTGGTTTGAAAGACCAAGTACTAGTTCTCATTTCCCTTATGAGTTTGATTATTCATCCATATCATGAGATCCATCACCTTTTTATTATCTATCAGGTATCCATTATTACCTTCCTGAAACAATCAAGGACTTAGTACAACAGTCTTCCAAAATCTTTGATAATATTCATTACAATCCTCATATTTCATCTCCAAAACTTATAATGGATGGTGTAGGAGATGGAGGTGGAGGTGGTGGTGGTGGATAAGTAAATCCACCACCGCCTCCCCCAAGGATTTTTGCCAAAGTAGCTACTAGATACGCCCCATTACCCCTTCCCGCAAATCTGCATGATTTACCTGATAACTATATGAAAAGCTTACCCAAATTTATAGGGGAAGGGGATTTAACAGTCACATAACATATAACATTTTTTTATTATCAATTTGATGATATAATTGGCATTGAACATGAAGACGTTTACACGAGATTGTTTGTACATACTTTTGAGGGTCATGTTAGAACTTGGTTTAGGGGATTTCCTGTAGATTCCATAGAAACATATGATGATTTAGAAGCCACTTTCTTGAGACAGTGGGGTGAGAAAAAGATCACCTATATTATTTGACTGAATTTGGTGCTTTAAGGAAGAAGTCCTCTGAAACAGTTTTTGAATTTATCCAAATACTTAATAAATTGTATAGTAAGATCCCAGCCAAAGTTAAGCCTTCCTATCCACCTGCTAAAGTTACTTTTGCAGGGGCATTTGATTATGACTTCACGTTACTTTTAAGGGAAAGAAGAGCTACAATATTAGCTGGGATGCAATAGGATGCTATTGAAATCAAATCTAATATGATGGCATCAGGGAAACTGAAAACAAAGGTTGAAGTTGGAATTAGGGAACCTAGAATATTTAAAGAACAAGGAGGACCTTCCGGTTCTGGGAGAAATGCACAAGATGAGAAAATGGAAGAGATGGCTAAAATCATTAAAGATTTATCAAATAAAATATCTAGACTGGAAATGGAGAAAACCAAACCTGATCCCTATGTTAGAAATCAAAATCAGTTCAGGAGAAACCTCAATTTAAATCCCCAGATTCAACAGAGGCAAATTAAGCGTGAAGATAAAAAAATTCAGGTTCCTTTTAAAACATAGAATTTTATGCAGGGAGATGAAGTTCAAGAGTATGATGAATTAGATGAGGAAATAAGTAATCTAAGCGATGATGATAACGATGCTCATTTAACTCAACACGACTACAAACAATATTTAAGCTCTGAACCATTACTTGATGAGAAAAATATTAGTAACGTTGATGAGCCTACCTCACAATACAAAGATCTCACTGATTCGATATTGGTCGATCTTCATAATAAATACGATTTAAGGCCAAGAGATAAGAATTCTACTTCAAATCCACCAAAAAAGGTTTTGACGCGGAATAAAGGAAATGAAGCCTTAGTCTCAAAACCATCCACTGAAGCCTTACCAATTCAAACAAAGCAGGTTGAAACAAAGACAACACAAACTAAGACACTGGAGAAGAAAGAAGCATAAGTGTAGACTAAAGAGTTAGAAAAATCAGTTAACACTTTCAATCTGGAGAATGAATTGAAAAAGATTAAGATTCCAGTCCCTTTGGTAGAACTTGGTAAGAATCTAGCATATTACATAATTATATGCTAGATCCAGGTGCTTCATACAATTTGATGCCAAAAATAATAATGGATAAATTGGGCTTGGAAATTACCAGAACTTATCAAGACTTACAATCTTTTGATTCCGGGAAATTCAAGTGTCTAGGTATGATAAAGGATTTAGTTGTAAATTCATCCCAAATCCTAGTCAAAAGTATTCTTATGGATGTGGTGCTGATGTACCTGCAAAATATGGCATGCTTTTATCAAGATCTTGGGGTGGAAATCTAGGAGGATCAATACAGTTAGACATGACATATGCCACGATTCCTATTTTTGGTGGACAATTTACAAGATTGTACAAAGAGACTAGACTGGCCTACACATTGAGTGATCCAAAAAACTCTAATAATCATCCATTCTATGTCACTGATCATGATTTAGGAAATTGCATTTTATCTATTGATGATGATTTTGAAGTTTGTATAGAGAATGAAAATGAAAAAATTAAAACTCCAAAAGAAAATGTAAATATTAGAGACAGAATGTGGAAAATATTTTTTGATGGTGCCTTTTCTTGGGAAGGAGAAAGAGCTGGAGTATTATTCGTGGCACCAAATGATGAGTATTACATTCCATTTTTCTATAGATTTCAATTTGATATTGATTACACAAACAATGTATGTGAATATGAAGCTTTAATTTTAGGATTAGAAGTTGCTAGAAAGCTCAAAATTAAACACTTAATAGTATATGGGGATGCATAGCTTATTGTTAAACATATTAGACATGAATATCAAGATAAACATCCTAGAATGATATCTTACATAAATTGTGCATGGGATTTGATTGAAAATTTCTTCCTATATTTCAACATTCATGTTATTCCTAGATTGCATAATCAACAAACAGATTCATTGGCTAAAGATGCAAGTACTTTCATTCTACCCACTGTTCTGAAATTGAAGTATCACATTGAGATGAGACATAAACCTTCAATTCCTAATAATGTTCACTATTGGAAAATATTTGAAGATGATGAACAAATAAAGCAATTTCTGGAGATGGTGGATGAATTTTTCGAAACACATATTGATTAGGAAAATTAAAATGATTCAATATGGATTATGCAAGAAGGAGAAACTCAAGAGAAGTTCAAGGATAAAATTGCAAATCATAAGATTATTCTATTAAAGAATAATCATATTCCAAAATGGCTCACTCCTTTAGAAATATTGTTTGATCATAATGATATCCCTTTGAAATCCACTTTGCAGCCTCAACCGAAAGAAGTAGAAGATTTTAATGTTGGTTCTAATGAAAATCCAAAGCTTATTAAGTTGTCTAAATATCTTCCCATCGAATTGAAGAAACAATATGTTGAATTTCTTAAAGAATATAAATATGTTTTTGCATGGTCCTATGAAGATCTAAAAACTTATGATACTTCTATTATAGAGCATAAGTTTCCTTTAAAACCGAGAGTCCGGCCTTTCAAGCAAAAGCTTAGACAAATCAATCCTATTCTCTTGCCTATAATAGAAAGGGAGGTTAAAAAACTTCTTGATGCAAAAATTATCGTCCCTCTTAGATACTTGGAATGGGTAGCTAATATGGTTCCTGTCATAAATAAAAATGGGCAGATAAGGCTATGTGTTGATTTTAGAAATCTAAATCGATCTTCTCTAAAAGACAATTACCCTCTTCCAAAAATGGATCATATTCTTGAAAAGGTAGTTGGGGTAAATATAATTTCTATGATTGATGGATTCTCAAGGTATAATCAAATAACTGTCCATGAGAATGATAAAGAAAAAACTGCATTTACTACTCCATGGGGAACTTCAATGTATGACAAAATGCCATTTGGTTTGATGAATGCAGGTACAACTTTTCAAAGAGCCATGGATATAGCTTTTGTTGGTGAGAGAGATAAATTTGTTGTCATTTATTTAGATGATCTGACCATTTTTTCTAATTCTGATTCAGAGCATTTGAAACATCTCAGACAAACATTTTATAAATGTAGAAAAATTGGTTTGTCTTTAAATCCCAAGAAATCTCATTTTTCCATGCAAGAAGGGAAGTTGTTAGGACATATTGTATCAAAGGATGGAATTAAATTTGACCCGAAAAGAATTGAAGCCATTGATAAGATCAATATACCAAGAAACAAAAAAGAAATTCAATCATTTTTAGGAAGAATCAATTTCTTAAGAAGGTTTATTCCAAATTTTGTTTAAATTATTAAATTGATCACATATATGTCGAAGAAGGATAATGGGGTGAAATGGACAACGAAAGCTAAGGAATCATTTCAACGAGTCAAGAAATCCATAGGAGAAGCACCAGTGATAGTAAGTCCTAATTATTCAAAGGAATTTTTAATCTTTTCCTTTGCATCCGAATACACAATTGCAACAATGCTCTTATATAAAAATAATGAAGGATATGAACAACCTATTTCCTTTTTTTAGTAAAATCCTCAGAGATGCAGAGTTGAAATATGATATTTTAGAGAAACAGACTTGTGCTATGGTTAAGGCACTTAAGGTTTTCAGAACATATGTATTGCATTCCAAAGTAATATCATATGTACCCACCAACACAATCAAATACATCCTAATTCAACCCAATAGTGATGGTAGAAGGGGAAAATGGTTGGCGAAAATTCAGGAATATGATTTAGAAATCAAACCAACCAAATTGGTAAAAGGGCAGGGTTTGGAAAAACTACTTGCTGAATCAAATCTCAAAGCTCTTGGAATAAATCACTTTGAGTCCGAAAATCCTCTCCCAAAAATTAAAGAAATTGACGATCTAGTGCCAACAATTAAGATAAATGACAAATTTTCTTCCTCTTCTTGGTATAAAAATATAAAGTCATACCTTCTTACTCTTCAATTCCCTACTAATATGACTCCTGCCAAGGAAAGAACATTAAAACTACATGCAATCAAATATTACATTGTTGACACTAAGTTATATTGGAAGGAACCTTTGGGTTTCTTATTAAGTTGCTTGACAGAGTTGAAACATAAGGTGTCATTGATGAATTTCATGAAGGAGTATGTGGAGGAAAGCATGCTTGGAGAGAAATGACTTACAAAATCCTAAGAGCATGCTATTATTGGCCAAAATTGTTCACTGATGTAAATGCAAGGGTTAGAGCTTGTAGACAATGCCAACTTTTTGCTCGAAAGAAAAACTTCCCTACCTTACCTTTAGTTCCTGCTCCTTTCCATCAACGAGGCCTAGATTTCATCGAAGAGATTCACCCCCAGCCTAGTGCCCAACACAAATGGATTTTAACTACCACTGATTATTTTTCTAGATGGGTAGAAGCTATTCCAACCCAGAATGCTACAGACTCAGTGGTAATAAATTTATTGGAAGAAAATATTTTAGCAATATTTGGTTGTCCAAGGAAAATAATCACAAATAATGCACAAGATTTTGAATCTATTGCTATGATAATTTTTTTTCAGAAATATAATATCATTTTGGGTCATTATACAACTTATTATCCTAAAGGGAATGGACTAGCAAAATCTTCTAATAAGAGTTTAATGAGTATAATTAAGAAAGTTCTGACAGAAAATAAGGAAGCTTGGCATATACATTTAAAATATGCTCTATGGGAAAACAAAATTGGCACTAAGAGATCAATAGGTATGTCACCTTTTCAATTAGTTTATGGCACATATGTTATTCTTCCTATTAACCTTGCTCTTTGTGTGATGAAACTCTAGTAGGATACTAATAAAGAACCAAATGATTTGATGAGAAGGATCAATCAAATAATCGAAGTTCAACAAAACAAGGAAGAAGTTGATGAAAAGCTTCAAAAGTATCAAGACAAAATGAAGGCTATCTTCGATAAGAAAGCCAAAGACAAAGAATTTCTTCCTGGAGACTTAGTCTTAAAATGGGAAGCTAGAAAATAAGACACTAGAAAACATGGAAAATTTGATCATCTTTGGTTTGGTCCTTTCAATATTGCAACAGTTGAAGGAAGAAATTGATTTTCTCTCAAAAATTTAAAAGGAGAGATTCTTGAGGCCCCTATCAATGGGCGATATTTAAAACATTTCATGCAGTAGCTTAGTTTGCAATTTTTAGTTTTAGTTTTCCATTATACATACCAATGTGGATTGGATTTACATTGGCATTTACATTTCATTTCCTTTTTTATTACCTGATTGGGTTAATAACTCATTATTTATGATCTACAATCCAATTAAGGATTTTTAAATATTTTTGATTGCTAAAAGTTAATGTGAATATTTTTTAGAAAAATAAAAAAGAAAATAATTTCTTTTTGAAAAATGAATCATCTTCTACTTTTCATGAATAAAATCCACTTTTCAGTAAATAAAACAATATTTTCTTTTGAAAAAAAATAGTTGAAGACTTCATTAGAGAGAGTAGAGTCGTGAAACATCATTACAGTTTTTGGGATACAAAATTACAGAGATTTTGAGTTCAAAAACTTGGAATTTTTTACAGTAATTGCTTACATCTCTGCATCTTAATCCTTCACAGGTTTGTCAATTTTTACAGCTACAAGAAATAGAACAACAAAAAAAAGGATCACGGTAACCTATCATTGGCTACTGATGCAGATTATATCTTCAATATGCTTTACTTCCACTGCTTTCGTTGAATTATCCAAATGTTGAAAATATGCATTCATTGGGAGTTCCAATTGTTGAAGTTCTTCAATGTTTTGATGATCTACTTCGTGACCTGCAATAATATCAGCTGCGGGAGAATGATCCTTGGGAAAGGGGGATGACACCATAGAAGCTCTGGACTCCACTGAGTTTGCAGGAACATTTACTAGTGGCTGTTTCCTTTGCAATTGTCTTAATTGTTAGCGATGTGAGCTTAAACACAATGTATTATGACTTACAACTCTCATTATCGTTTCCAATTCTTCACGATGTCGCAATTCGTGTGATTGGATTCGCTAGTGAAGCTGATAATTTGAATTTCAGAGCTCTTGGATTGTTTCTGATTGCTCCTGAACCTTTTCTTGAAGAGTATGAATTTCACAGTTGAAACACTCATAGTCATCACGGTTGTGGCTCATCTTTCTCCTTTCTTTCAAATTATTTGGAATAAGGTGATGAATAGACTCAATTCTTCTTAAAAATCCAAGGAAAATCTGGTAAATACTTCTCTTTCCTCTCCTTACTATTTCATTGAGTACGTAAAATCATGTTCATAACAGATATAAGGGATAATTACCACGAACTGAAAGATAGCCTCATTATTGAATGAGAAGGTTGGAAAGGCAGAGAAGAGAAGATTTGCAACGTCATTTTCATTGAGTCTATTATCATCATTGGTACAAAACTAAGAAAATAATCATAAGAAAAATACTGAAAGGTAGGAATATTGCTTTGGAATAGATTGAAGCAAGAGTCCAGACTTGATAGAGAAATTCGTGTGAAGTGTCTTTTGTCCATGAGAGCTAATGTGAATTTATAATACATCTGTCACCTCTAAATTTAGTCTTACCGACAAATCAAGTTTTCTTTCTTATTCAATCATATTAGTTTGTATAGAAATTCTAAACTTAACCAATACTAGAAAATTAAAGCATACTTTTTAAACAAGTCTGGCAAATATTTTACCCATTTCTTAATTCTAATTGAAAAAGTATATCGAGGCTAATCCTAGTAAATTTAGATTTAATATTAGATTATAGATGATGAGTTTGCTCAAGGTTCTGTTGACGGGCGAAATTGACTGTCCGTCAACTGAGAGAGTGGAACCGGTCCGGGGTTGTCTAATAACCCAAGCCGTTTGGGATGAACCACCCTGACGGGTTTAGCGGCTCCATTAGCTGATCTAAGGTCCTAAGAAAACAAAAAAGAAAACTACTCTAAACTAACTAGTCTAACAAAAATAACTATTAAACAAACTAAATTAATCTAACTAAAAAAAGAAATAAAACAAACTAATACACTAATCTAACTATTCTATATATAAACAATCTACTATCTAATACTATACTAACTCTAAGAAATCAAATATCTAACTACTAACTAAAATAAATCTTATTCACAAAATGTACAATATTAACAATTTACAGATTACACTGGCATGATACTTGTGAGAACCCGATGAGGCGAGACGGAACCCCATCGCGGCTAGGGCCCAAACCCTAGCCGTCTCGCTCTGGTTTTCGAGTGCAGGGGCGCGGACTGCAGCTTTCCAGGGCCGCGGATCGGCATCAAAGCGCTCCTCCAGCGAATCGCCTGT
>SNQJ01S0084231.1:56609-74976 GCA_010110895.2 Picea sitchensis
TTCGAAGTACCAAAGTACTTATCTTCGCTAATCACAATTATTAAGGTATATTAAACTTGGTTAGTGTGAAATATTTGAAAAATCTTGCTGCCGTCCGGTAATAAATTTGATAGATTTACCATGATTACCCTATCATTCGAATTAATGAATAATTGAATGTATAATTGACTAAGTGTTTTGTGTTTTAATTTAAAAAAAGATTTGAATGTTGTATTATTTCTCCATTTGCGTCCAAAATTTTCGTCTCTGCATTTGTATTCATAAACTTTGTTTCTTATAGGGGTTGATATTGGAGGCGAAAAATTATGGCACTGCAGAAAGCAACAAGAAAACATGATGCGTTTGTGGAAGAGCCAAACCCAAATTCATATATTTACTCAGACACTACCGCTCACCTAAAAAACAACATTAACACATGGACGCGAGTTTATGAAATCTTGGAAGATGAAAAATCCCTCCCTTCTAATGAATCAAGTGAGGGTGAAGATGCGTCAACTATAAATAATCTTAAGGAGGTGGCCAAGTCAGAACTTCACAAATTTGCAGCAAGGTAAAATTGTTTCCATATACGGATATGATACACTGGGATCTAGACCATGTAGATATACCAACGAGAACCATCTACAACCATCATAAGACTATTGTCGGCTCATTCTGACCCGAGGACATCCAAGTAATGTATAAATTATCTAGCAATCCCAAATATGTTTATACCATTTGTGATGAAATTTGAGAAAGAGGAATGTGCAAGTTAAGACAAAACTGTCCATGATATAGTCAAAACCTAGTGGGGAAATGAAAATAAATTCAAAGTAGATAGTCATGGAATAAACTCTACAACCTCTTGTGATGCACACATTATGTATGTAGCTATGATGCTTTGTAGAATGTTCGGAAAGAAAATCCCTACACATTTCACTGTAGAGTGGGTTCTTATAATTCATGAAGTTGCATAGGGTTTTACTTTTGATTGGGGAAAGCTGCAATAAGATAATTTGGTCAAACAAATAGAGGGTTATACAACCCAAAAATGTAAAGGAGAGCATGCTCGCTTTTATATGTCAGTATATATTATGGATGCTATATGTTTTCGAACCCCATTTCTTATAATGAATTAGAACTGGACTCCAACTGTCATTGAGCCAATACATTTTTATCATTCCAAATTATGGGAGGAAAATGCAAATGATTGTTTTTATGAGATTTGTCACAATGTTGTTATTCCAAATCATGAAGCCATTTATGGTCATCCTCCTCCCAAAATTTTTGAACAAATAATGGGGAATACAAGTGTTATTGCAAATTGGTATATTGAAGAAAGTTTCTCTTATATATGAGTTTTTGGTTGTTATGCATCTCCACATGATCTATCCAAATTGATACCCGATAGACTTGTCTGCAAAGAGGTAGCCTATCAGACAGGTTTTGTAGGTATCACCAAAGAACTCAAGGATGCACATAATTTTTTTTGGCCAACCTATCCTTTACATGTTGGTTTATTTTCATTATCAGATTTTGGACATGCTAAGGTTGAGCCTTCAACCTTAGATGATATTACATTGTCTACCATTGAATTCAAAAAGAATGATCCACATAGAGTGGTAGAAAACCATTTAACCCAATTTAATATGAAGAAATATTTCCATGAAGATTCACCTTTTGATGAGGTTTACAAAAGAGCCATATCATATGATGAATTTATATCCAGGTTTCAGAACCTTCCTGAAAAGGAACAATACAGTTTTCTCAATTTCCAAAAGAAAAAAAGGAGTGGCTTACACAAGATTTTGCAAATAGAATAAAGTCTTATTCATAATGGTAATCCAACTTCACAGGTGACACCGTCATCAAACCCCAAGAAACATGACCTACATGAGGTCAAAACCAAAGAAGTTGAAAAAACAACAGAGGTATTGTCCAAGAACACAACAATTACAAGATCAACCTTACCAGGTAAGACCTTTGAAGAATCATTTGCATTGTTTGGAGCTTTCATGAAGCATGGCCATACTTTTCCTCAGTTGACTGCAAACACTGAAACTCCTATAAAAGATGTCACAACTCAAGGGGAATCTACTGCACTTGCAATTCCCATCCCATCTTTAACTCCCCTAGAAACAATTCTGAGATGCCTGGTTCAGATGTAATAAATATGGATGATTAGAAACCTATTGAACCAGAAGACATTCCTTCATAAAATTTGTTCTTCAACAAGAAAAGGAAAGCTATCATATGAAGAGAAGTTCAACAAAAGGGAGGAGTAATTACTAAAAGACAAAAGATGATATTTGATGGACAGGGTCATAATGGTCCCAAGTTTGCAAAACAGGTAGGGAATTTGCAACAACTAACTTATGGTCAGTAGATAAATTGAGGGAGAAAATCAACCATAATTTTTTTATAATTGAGCAGTTGCAAAATCATTTGAGACAAACACAGGTTATTTTTAGGGAGAAGGTCAATTTTGAACTAACACAGGTCAAATAGGGTTTTGAGCAACAAATCAAATAGTTAGAGGAGAAATTGAAGATAAGTATTCAAGATCAACACTCGAGTAAGAACACTGTTTATTAGAGATATGCATTCATAAGTCAATTGCAATCTCAAATAACTACAATTGAAAGTACAATTATTAACATCTCTGCTTTTAAGAAACAAGCATTGGATATCAATGGGGATTGTAAATAGTTTAACATAATTTCTATGAAAGTTTGAATATTATCCAAAAGCATTATCATGTCATCAATAATTCATTGCAAATTGTTGCTGACAAAGAGAAATAATCTATTATTTGTAGATCCAAATTTCAGGAACTCATAGTGTGGAAGACAAATTTCAATATATCAGGGTTTATTCCTTTTTCAAAAATTGAACAGTTGAAAGGAGAAATGGCATTAAAATCTTGGAAAAAAAATCTCAAAGAAAGAAAAATATTATCTAAAGAAGGAAAGGATGCTTGTATAAATGCTCTTTTAGCTGTGGATGTAGAGATGGTAGAAATTGATCTCAGTGATATTCATGCTTTTATTGGGAAAGTTGAGGTTTAGAAAAGAAAAGAAAATCCGAATAAAAGTAGGGAGAGAATGAAAAATACTATATTGCAAGTCAATCATGTTAACTTGCAAGTCTTAAATGATCTTGTCAAACAAAGTTTACAATATCAGAATACCCAATACGTTGCTGTAAAAATTCAAAGGAATTTACCATTGATGCGTAAAAAGGATTTTACCTTTGAATTAAATGTCAATATAGAACCCCCCAGGTTCGTACTTTCATTATTAGATTTACACTCGCAATATAAGGATCAACAAAATACAATTGCATCTACGAGCAAATGAAGGAAAGATAAACCGCCAACAAGCGAAGGAGTTTCCAGAAGAAGGACAAATGTTCAAAATCTTTGTAATATTTAATTAGTTTATATTTTATTCTATTTTGGGAGCTAGAAATGTGGAAAGTCTAACCAATTTTGGTTAAGACAATTTTGTATAAATAAACGTATTAGAGATATAATCAATGATTTTTTCTGGTTGAATGTAAAAGAGATACTTCTTAATACAAATTTATTGAGGAAAGACAAAGATTCTACATTTCATTTCTTTGAGTTATGTGTTTTCTGTGTGTTTCTACTTCATCATAATCCATTTTCTTCACTCTCTGGTGATTAAGGATCGAAGGATTGCAATTTAGAAATACATCTACTATGGTTCATATAATTAGATGTTTGTTCAACTACAACCTTTCCTCTGTTATTACTCTAAGTAAAACAAGACCTGTATCTCTGTGTATCTCCTCATCTTAATTCATCTTTAAGACATACTCTTCATGTTTATTCTATTGTGAATAAGGTAAGATTTATCAGCATTGGATACCTTACTTTGTTTATTAATTTTTTTTTCTATAATTCTACTTTCCATCTCTTGAATATCGATAAAACGCAAAGGAAGAGATATTGCCTCTGTGTTTTCTAAATCATTAGGTTATTGAAGCTTCATATCAAATTGAAGGTAGAAAAGCACTATAAAAACAAACATTATAAATCTTGGATGCCTGACATTATTCTGTGAGCCCAAAGTAAATCTCAGGAACAACTTCAAGTATGGTACATACCTCACAAACTAATGTTGCTTCTAGATCTATTCAACAACCTAGTTTGACGAGTGGGATGAGTGTTCCAATTCAATCGTCCCTAGGACCATCCATATCTTTGACTGTTAGTCAACCATCAGTGGGACCATTTGTGCCTTTGATTGTTAGTTAATATGCTATAGGATATGTTCCTGCTAGGGGGGGATATTTAGTAGGACCATCTTTTCCTGCTTGGGGGAAACCTCCATTAACTGGGATAAATCCTCCTTTTGGACATCAAACTCCTATTGGAAATTTCCCTTACGAAATTTATTCTCTATCCTCCTTATGGACAAAAACCTCCTTTTGGCCAACAAACTCCTTTTGGTCAACAACCTCCTTATGGCCAACAACCTCTTTTTGGCCAATGACCTTCTATTGGTTTGCAACTTCCTCTTGGTCAACAACCTCTTATTGGTCAATAGCCTTCCCTAGGGAACCCTACTGGAGGACCCTCTCAATTAGGATTTATGCAACCCATTGATACCCAAATTCTTTGTGGTGCTTCATTCCCAGTAATGACAAGCACTCCATCCCATTTACCTCAAACTGGTGGCGCTGGTGGAAATCAAGTTCCTATTGGCCAACCATTTCATTCATATACTCCTTCGGCTCCCACTACTAGTACACAAACGACTATGGGACCACCCTATCATGCTTATCATCCTAGTGGAACCCAGGTTCCTAGTGCACCAACATATTCTCAATAGGGATATCTTCCTCCCCTGAGACTTAATCCTCAAGCTGCTTATCAATATCCCATGTTTCAATAGCTTATGTTTAATCAAAAATTACCATTTGTGGCAACATTAGACTTACCTGATCTATTGGGGTGAACAAATGATCCCATTTTTCTTCTCCTTTTTGGCTGCCTATGCCTGCCAAATTACCAAGTGATATTCCAAAGTTCAATGGGAAACCTAGTGAAGACCCATCAAATCATGTCATGTTAAAAACCAAACATCAATATAGCATAGAAAAACCTCAGGAAAAGTACTCAACGCCTTGAAAAAGAGATAATTTTAGATAATAAGCCTCTTTGAGGGGGCAACCTCCTTTTACCCCACTTAAATGTTCAAGTCCCAGATGATTCAAAATGAAAATGTCTCCTTGGTATATATAGGAGACTAGGAGGTATAATTACAGCTAATGGCCTAAAGCCGACATAAATGAAAATAACATTACTTATTATATTATGCCCCAAATGGGCAAATAGACATAAAATGGAAATAGCATTACTAATCCTAATATGCGATTAGGGTTAATGAGCCAATATTAGAATTGTATGCCCCTCCCTTGAGACAAGTGTTGTCCGTGGCGAGTAATCCTAGATGCTTATGTATAAAAGACTCATCTTTCAAAGTGGAATCTTGTTAGGTAGTTTCCTCATTGTGAGATACTCAAAGTGGATCCTATTCCTGGATTAAGGAAAATTCTTGTATGGAGTGATGGCTTTGGGCTCCAATGTGATTTTTCCTTCCTCGTCAAGTTAGGCAATATAATAGTTTGAACTGGGATCTTGTAAGCCTATAACCTTTTAAGCATGAAACATGGAAATGGGTACTCGTGAATATCTGACTGACTCAATTTGTATGCCATAAAGGTACCAATGCTGCAATACCTTATAAGGGCCATATTAATTTGGTGATAATTTATTATCCTTGCCAACTGCTTGAGGGACATCTGTTTGTATGGTTGTAGTCTTAAAAATGCAATCCCCTACTTCAAAAATTATTTCACTCCGATGTTGATGCTGCGTTGTTGTTTCATGCGATTTTTGTTCCATGGGTGAGTTGTCCTCTAAGATTTGAAGAACTTGTTGTTGATTCGATGTGATCTTCCACTGCCTTGAACCTTAGATTTTCTTTTAGAAAAGAAGTGACGGAAGGAGGGTGGTATCCAAAAGTGCCATAAATGGTGTCATTTTGTTGCGATTATGAAAGGAAGTGTTATACCACCGATACGCCAAGGGTAACCATTTGAACCATTGTGTTTGTTTATCGAGGAGACAAAGCAATGAAGGTATCCATCTAGACATTTATTCACTTGCTATCTCCCGGTTTGTCCATCAGATTGAAGATGATAGGATGATCTATGAGCCAATTAGAGTACCCAAACAAGAAAATAATTTTGTCCAAAATGTCCAGGTGAAGATGGGATCTTTGTCACTTTACAATAATCTTTGGGCTGCCAATGTAGCTTTTGAGCTGTCTCCATGAATCCGGTGGAAACTGTACTAACTTTGGAAGGGATGAGAGAGTGCACGAAGAGATAATGCGTGCTTGGTCAGTCTATCAATAATCACCATGATGTACTCTTTCCTTTTAGACTTTGGTAACCTGTGATGAAATCCATGGAAACCTCCTCGGTAGAGCTTGGGATGGATAATGGTTGTAAAGATGTGGGGTCTTAATTGTTTCCACCTTATTTTGTTTGTAGGCAAGGCATTCTGCCACAAACATTTGGACATCAGTTTTAAGGCCGTCCAAAAATCCTTCTTGACTCTATCAGGTAGGTTTCAAAAATCCAGGAATTGCCTCTTGGAGGTGTGCAATTTCAGTACCTTTTGTTTGGGTTGGGAGTTCTTACATAAATATGGGCGATCTTTGTACCATAGTGAATCATTTTTTCCATGTAAAATGTATCTGATGCACCGGAATCCTGCTGCAACCTTTCAGTGAGAGTCCACATTTTTCCGTCATTCTTCCATTCATCCCTTGATTCCATTATCCAATGTGAGGTTAGATGATTGAGATAGCACGGAGAAAGGCCTCAGCATCTTCATCTTTTCTTGAGAGTGCATCTGCACAACATTTTACTTCCCCTTTTTATAGACGATTTCAAAATCATAACCCAATATCTTGGTTTACTTACATTTTGTTGTTCTTAGAGATAGTCTTTGTTCCAGAGGTATTTAAGACTATCATGGTCTTTTTTTGACAGCAGAGTGCCTACCTATTAGGTAGGGACGCAATTTCTTCAATGCATGTAGTATTGCCATCATTTATTTCTCTTCATAAAATGGGTTTGGTATGAGATCTCTTTCCTTGGTGACCGACTTTCCAAAGTAGGGGGCCTTCCCTTCTTACGTTGGGACATCACCAATTCCATTTCTAGAGGCATCACATTCCACAATAAATATTTTGTGAAGTCTGGAGTGCTCAAGACAAAAGCTTTACACATCACCCTCTTTAAGTTGTTCAAGCTTTTAGTTGCCTCTGAGTCCATGGTATCCTTCTTAGTTGGTACTGTTAAAGAGTGCTGCTATTCTTCCATAGTTCGAACAAACTTTAAGTAACCTATCAAACCAAAATCCTCTAAGATTCTTTAATGTTTGGGAATCGGCCAGTCCATCATGGCCTTGACAAATGTTGTTAGAGGTCTACCTTGACACCTTCATGAGATACAATATGACCCAAATATACCTCCTTTTACTCCAAAAGAAACATTTGGATGGTTGGCATATAGTTTTCTCCTTTAGTGGATTTAGCACCTTGTCAACATGTAAGTGAATGATCCCTCGGGACTTTGTATGAATTAGTATATCATCAAAAAATGCTAGCACAAATTTTTCGAAGGAAGGGGCTTGAAAACAGAATTCATCAACCCTTGGAGATGTGGAGGTGCATTTGTAAGGCCAAAGGCATGACCAAAAATTCATAATGGCAACCATGAGTTGAATGTTGTTTTAGGATATCTTCTTCCTTCAAACCCACGTCGATGATACCTTGAGCGGAGATCCAATTTTGTGAAAAAGATTGCTCCCGCAGTTCATCAACAATTCATCAATGATGGGAATGGGAAACTTATATTTAATAGTGATCTTGTTGAGCTCTCTATAATCTGGACATACATATGAGTTATCTTTCTTGAATACCATTACTGCTAGTGCAGAGTAAGAAATTTGCTAAGGTCTAATAATGCGACCCTCTAACATTTCTTCAACCATGCAGCTTGATTCCTCTTCTAAGTAGAATTATCTTTATGGCTTGATGTTAGGAGGAACCTCCCAGGAATTAGGTGAATTTCACCAGTCATGATTTCGAGTGGGTGGGAAGACTAACTGAATATCTTCAAAATACTTTGGAATGCTTATCAATGATCTTTGGAGATCTTGAGGAATAGATGGCTAAGATAATACGAACATCTAGTGAGCATAGTTATGCAATAAATGCCTTGATGCCCCTTTTTCAATAATTTTGTCATACCATTAGAGCTTATCACCTTACGGGCTTCCCTATGATACCTCTGTAATTTCTTTTCCTTCCAATGAAAATTTCATGAAAGTTCTTGAAAATTAAAAGCCACTATTCCTAATGGTTGCTTAACCATTGGATTCCTAGTACCATCACACCACCATGGGTGCCTTAATCATTGGACTATTCATTACATATTCCCCATAGTAAGATTATTTGATCTTATTGCATTTTCCTGAACAATTGATAGTTCATATCTAAAATCATTACTTGAAACTGCAGTGTTTGGATATACGAAGCAATTGAGATCTTTGGTACAATTTACGATTGAATGGAAATTATGAGTACTTCCAGAGTCAATTGGGACTATTACCTTTTTTCTTTTGATGTGTCAGCCTTCGATCTTGAGGGTTTGAGGTGCTAATTCCATCCAATGCATTACACACGATATCGTAGGAGTCAACTCTTCGGCAAAAGGAATTGCTTCTACGTTTTCATCTTGAGATGGTTCTTGTTCTTCTTCTTCTTCCCTCTTCACAATCTATGTATAATGATTTCTTCTCCACCACACTTATGTCCCTTACTATACTTGCTGTCACAATTAAAGCATAAACCTTTTGCTTTTCTTTCCTCTTAATTGTTGGGGGTGTCAACCTTGTAGGTTGAGTGTTTTAGGAGAGGAGCATTGTTCTCTCTATAGATGTTAGGATGAATCCTTCTAGTAGCCATATAGCCATATTTTTTATTTTTTCAACATTTCTTGCCACCTTATTCACAATCTCAATGATTTGGGTTCCCAAAGGCGAACCTCATGTTGAATGTTATCCTTTAAAGTTCCTATGAATACATCAATCAAGTGCTCATCTGGAATATCAGTTCATTTATATTAAATCTTTGGAGTTCTCAATGTGCTCTGATATGAGAACCCTTTTTGGCAGGATTTATCAGTTGGCTAAAGAGGTGTGCTCCTTGTGTCCTCATGGTGTGCTATCATTTTCTTCATGAAATTTTTTCCAAGTGACGAGTGATTTTGCGAGAACAAAGCCATCGATACCAAAACAAATTGATTGGGTTCTAAATGTAAAAAATTCATTTACCTTTTGTGTATGTGGCGCATTGTGGAGATCAAGGGTGCTCCATCACGGAAATCCATGTGATTAGGTCCTTTCATCAAACTTCCTCATATCAATCTTAGGAACTTGATTTGGTCTTCAAAACCAAAGTTGGAGTTTCTCATTCTTGATTCTGCTTCTTTTGTCCTCATCATGAATTCATGGGATGAATTTTCACTTTTGGGTGTCTTCTACTTGTTACGGAATTTTTCATTGCTTCCATGATCTTAGCTTCCATTGAATCCATCTTGGTATCCAACTTGGCTTCCATTGAATCCATCATCTCTTGTGGTTTAAATGCTGGTTACTGTCTTCTTTTTGTAAATCATTTTATGTCCCTACATTTCTTCACCTTCATCAAGAGGTCCAATTAGGATTTTACGGAGCTTATTTGGTGTGAGGTCCCTTTTTGGGTGTGTGGCCAAATATCACTTTTGAGTCTTGATTTTGAGGTGGTTCTGCTAAGACAATATTTATTATGTTCTGTCTCCCAAGTTTCGGTCCTTATGGGTATGAAACTTTCTTTTGAGTAGTTCTTTGATATTTCGTCTTTGCAATGCCACAAGTGCGATCAAGGTTAAGATGTGCCAAGTGGAATTCTGGTAACTTCTCGCTTGTGGAATTTTGGCCTTTCGGAGATCTCACTTGTATATAGAATGTCCCACACAAAATAATTGATATCAAATTCTCAAACTCGCACCCAAATACTAAAGACTATCCACGATCCAAATACAACCAGTACCATCCAATTTGGATACTCTAGAAATAAGTTATGATTGTTTTACTTGGAACACCTTCTTGAGACTAGTCAATATGACTAGTCAGGATACCCATCTTACACAAGGTGTATATACAAATTATGATGACCCAGTTTCAATGTTTTACCACAAATTCCTTACTAATTTCATAAATTTTCTCTGGAGTTCAGAATTACGAAACATTACATAAAACTTTATAGCAAAAAAAATTCCGCAATGACTAAGTTGGGGATGATTCCATAACCCTATCTTGTATATGATGTATCTCCAATTATAAAGGCCTCAGGAGATGAATTTTGGAGCTCAGCGATACCTTGATCTGTATACTAAATACCCTCTAAGAGATTCCTTCTGAGCAATATGTGTAGAAAAAAAAGTTATAGCAAAAATTCACAGTGTCTCAAATGTAGCTGTGAAACCCCCAAGACCTTGAGCTCAGATACCATATGTGCAAAACCAAACATCAATATAGCATAGAAAGGCAACAGGAAAGTACTCCAGCACTTGTGAAGAGATGATTTCCGGATAATGAAGCCTCTTTGAGGGAGACAGTACTCAACACCCCATAGATGTTCAAGTCCCAAATGATTCAAAATGAAAGAAATGTCTCCCTTGGTATATATAGGGGAGACTAGGAGGTATAATTGCAACTAATGGCTAAAAGGCGACATAAATAAAGTAACATTACTAATCTAATATGCCCCAAATGAACGAAGAGCCGACATAAATAAAATAACATTACTAATCTAATATGCCCCGATTAGGGTTAATGAGCCAATATTAGGGCTTAACATGTCATGACCTATCATTTATGTTGTTCTTCAAATTCCTTAAATGATGATTCTATTAAGTTTATGTATTTTCAAAGCACACTCTTACTAAGGTGCTTTAAAAGTGGTATATAGAATTACAACAAGGAATGTTCCAAGAATTTAATTCGTTGGAAATAACTTTTTTGACTCACTTCCAACTTTCCATTGATTATGAAATTGGCACTGAAATTTTAACCTCATTATGACAGTCTACATCGACTCATATTTCCAATCCCACATCCATGAATGGAGATGATGGCTGATCGTCTGATTAAGGTTAATATATTGGACCAATTATTGGAAGATTGGTTTACTAAGTCATTGTTACCCCTATTCTGCGATGTCTATAGGGTGGTGTTGTTACTGAGGAGAAAGATATCACTTGTGATCAATATTTGGACCTTGTATATTCACAATCTGACACGTTGTATGATTTGATTTCGTAGTCTTCTCACCCATTGAATAATTCGGCTACTACACCCTCTCCAGAATCTCACATCGCTGATGGGGTGGTTGGTTCTGTCAGCCAAGAATCTGTGAGTAAACCTTCTAGTCAATCTAACCCCAAGGCTACTCCTACTACTATCGCTCAAAACACTACCCCTCTTACTACTACTCTTGGTAAAAGTTATGAGATTAACGTAGTCCAGTCCACCACCACTGGTAAATCTCAACAACCTGGAAGTAAGGGAAGGAAAAGCTAAAGAGAAAAGTGCCCCTAGCCGGGGAGAAACCTAAAACTCAACTTGTTGAGGATATGCAAAAGCGCAAGCCTAAATATCCTTGTCTCATTTGCAAAAAATACCATTATACTAATGATTGTCCATGTCATGCTAACATGAATCAATTTCTTAAAGGAACTTCAATCACACCTGCCATTTTGACAAATCCTTTCCCATCCCAATATATTCAAATGGTTGCACAAGATCAACCCTCTGCCTCAAGAAGCTCTTGTGTACTTATGTGTCAAGAAAATACTAAACATGTTTTCTCTTATGTACTTATGTGTCAAGAAAATACTAAACATGTTTTCATCACAACCTGAACCAAAGACTATTCTCCTTCCAATGGAAGTGCTATTGATCATCCTTCTACTTCTACTCCTACATCTCCATCTCCTTCACCTCCTACTTATCCTATTCAAATTGATTGACTAGGTTCTGACATAGTGATCCGACCACCTCCAAAAGGTGTTGTTTGTTAGTCGTCTTTTAACCCACACGTGCAAGCTGCTCAAAACTACAATATTGTAGAAGACCTGGCTCAAGCACCCTCTGCGATGTCGGCCCTCGAAAATTTTCAAACTTTCCCTAAGCAACGATGATAATTGTTGTTAGCTATTGGTGGATTTGATATGAGTGATGAAAACATGTTAGTTTTTGATTTCAAAACTGATGTCCCGAGACTTCCACACCAACTTACTTTTCAAATCTAAGTTATTGTTCGAATGAAAACAATTTTTCATACTGTTATTGATGAAGGAGCCTCGGACTGCGTAATGTCTGTCAGCTGTTGGAAAGTTGTCGGTTCTCCTTCACTTAATAAATCACCTACTACATTGAAATCATTTGACGGTAGATGATTTAAACCCTTTGGCGTACTCAATGCCTTGCCAATCGAATTAGAATGTAAAATAGTTATTTTTGAGGTAGAAGTGGTTGATGCACCCCTCGACTATAGCCTTTTACTGGCCCGTAGTTGGATTTATGCCATGTATTCCGTGGTTTCTACCTTGTTTCATGTGCTTCATTTCCCTCATCAAGGACAAATAGTCACGATAGACCAACTTTCTTACTTTAATTCTGATTCACGCATTAGTAATGGTCCATTAATAGAACATAGCTCATCTGCTTACAAGGATGCAGGGCTGGGTATTTTAAGAGATTCATCACTCATGGGAACTTTTCCGCTCCCATTGCCGACATTTCTCTACTCCCACTGCCTGACATTTCTCATGTTGTCGCTAAGATAAACATGATTTTGACTAGTGCTATGGTTCCCTAGAATCATACGAACCATGCATAGTACCAAGTCCTACACAATATGAGAAATATGGTGACCAAATTTTTCTTTTGATTTTGACTATCAATCCATCCAATTTGCCTCGATGGGTAGTTTTGATAATGATAATTGCACAAATCGGATTTTGGATGAATATTCTCACTCCTCTTGGCTCATTTCTACTACATCTTTTGATCCTTTTGATAATACTTTACCCATTGATGAAAGTATAATGGAGATTATGTCTTTGGAGGACACTCCATGGGATGATGTTCATCATCGTTCCTCGTTTCTCCCTGCTCTTGAGACTATTGAGACTTATTTAGAATCTTCCTTTTCATTTGAGGAAATTGAGATTTCCCAAACTCCCATCTTAATACATGATGTTTTATCTGAAGGGAATTTAAAGAATATATCTGTTACCATGCCCATTAATATTTCGATAAACCYTGAAGTCGTGGAAAACATTCATATAGGTGCATCTTGTTCCTCGGAGGAAATTTGAACTTATACCGCCCTATTCCAAGAATTTCGCGACATTTTTGCTTGSTCTTATGAAGAAATKCCTGGTATTGATCCAAAAWTTTTCATTCATGAAATTAAGACATATCCTGATGCCAAGTCTATTTGGCAAAGGCTCCATCCTGTTCATCCACAAAAATCTGCGACCATTAAAGCTGAAATTGAAAAAATTCTCAAGGACAATTTTTGTTATCTTGTACCTCTAAYTGAATTGGTTTCCAATATTGTTCCTGCCAAGAAGAAATAAGGAATGATCYGTGTATGTATTGATTATAGGGATATCAATCAGGTTTGTCCGAAAKATAATTATCCAACCCCTTTTATCAATCAGATAGTCAATGACTGTGCTGGTAGTGAAATATTATCATTTATGGATGGCTTTTCTGGCTATAACCAAATAAATATACTACCATCGGATCAACATAAAAATTCTCTTATTTTTCCTATCGAAAGATTCCTTTCAGACTTAAGAATGTCGACGTTACTTTTCAACGAGCTATGTCTTATGCATTTCAATACATTAAGCAGATTGTTCAACCATATCTTGATGATTTTCCTGCACATTCCATGCGACGTCAAGATCACTTGCAACATATACGAGCCATTTTCCTTAGGTGTCAACATTACATAGTTCGCTTAAATCCACACAAATGTGTATTTTGTGTGGAATCAGGACGCCTCCTAGGTTTCATCATATTCAAGCATGGGATCCATGTTGATCCCTTGAATATTGGAGCCATATTGAAATTACCTCCCTGTTCAACATTGTGCCAACTCCAAAGTTTGTAAGGGAAGGAATTTTTTTTACGTCGATTCATTCCCAACTACGCTGAACTGACAAAAGGTTTTACTCGACTTCTTAAGAAATGGGTTCCTTTTGTTTGGGACGACGTCACTCAATAGAAATTTGATGCTTTAAAGCACACATTAACCCAAAATCCATTGTTACATTCCCCATATTATGGTCGAGATTACCCTTTGTACATTTCCGCTTCTGACAGTACCATTGCTATGGTGCTTGTCCAAAAGGATGACTTGTATGATGAACATGTGAAATACTAGTTAAGTAGGAGTCTTACCACTTCCAGAATCAAATACTCACATGTGGAGAACTTGGCATTTGTTTTTGTTCAAGCTTTCCAGTATTAGATTGATGGCTTCTTGTGAGGAGTGAATGTGGGGTGATAGAGCTCTGAGGTTTTGTGGCTCCGGGGGCCCATGGCCCGCACCTTGTGGTCATGAGCCTCCCTCTTTCTTGTATGTATCTCCCTTTACCCACCGATATTGCGTTCCCTCAGACAAGCTTATAGGCCCGACCCCACTCTACTAAACAAACTCGCCTTTTTTCATTGGTGACTTTCATCTTGCCTCCTTCGCCTATGCACTACATATGGTGCCTTGAGCTACCTGTAAACAGTCTATTTTTTAAGCCGCGGATGACCTGTCACTGAGGACGAGCTTCTCAATGGCCACATACGATGACAAAGTTGACTACTCTCTAGATCCAAGAGAAATTCTCCCCTGGATGGGGACAACTGGCATCCCACCAACCTCTGCCCGACAACAACTGTCTGTGTCAACTCAGCTGAGCTCCCCACCATTTTTCGCACCTCATCTAGTCTCCTAGAACGATTTATTTTCACATCTATCAGGAGTAACAGGCTCCTACCCCTTCCAAATATCAGGCTCCCCCCTAGCCTAGACGCGATCTCTAGGACAAATTTCCCTTGGCCCAGACGAACCCCGTCTCCACAGACTTCGAAAACCCTTCATTCCACTGCAATGCTCTTCCATCACAAGCTTTAGCAGCTACCCTCTCCCCATCTCACTGCAACTTATTCTCTTCACCTTCCTCTGCTGCTGTCTCCTGGACCTTCCCGGATCCCGTAGTAAACCCCTTCTCCACCCAGGGCCTAGGAGATCTTGGGGTACACCCAGATTGACTACCATGTTCACTATTCAAAGAACAAGGTGAAAGGATCGTACAAGCTCGGGAGCTTAGCCAAGATTTCTCCATAGATGTCTATTTTCCTCATGAGGGCCAAAACTACCATTTAGGTCATGCACTCCCATTATTGGGGCGAGGGTTTGTTGCGACAAATATCTAACCCCACAACCTCAACCACTGGGACCTGAGCCACTGCGGAGCACCAGGCTCCTTCCCTCTCATTCAATCAGATCCGGATTCTCAAGGAACTTCAGGGAAAAGGAGGAGAAAGAAAAACAAATGCATAGGGTCTTCCAAAGAAGACCCAAAATTCATCTTCGGTGATGACCTTTCGATGGAAAGAGTCTCGACATGTAACACCCTGTTTCCTCCAGTTTGTAAAAATAACTGGACTGACCAAGAACTATGGAAAACTCATAAATGTAAATATGTGATTTAAATGGACCTTGAGGAAAAGGTCAATGAATGTGAATAACATTATGAATTTTATTGCAGGACTGCTGAGAGGGGATGTGCAAAAAAATACACGACGATGGTGGTGGAAGGCACCTGGAAAGGTGGCGTTAACTTCCACCGAGAATTAATACCGTATTTGGACTCCATTGGCCCGGAGAACCAAAATCGGCTCACTGGCCCTGAATTAAATGTCTCGCAGGTTGGTAGGTAGATGGTTTAATGAGGGATGGGAGGTGAACCACCCATCCGTAGAGCCGTCATTCCATACCAGCGCGAGGGTAATCATGCCACACGCAACCTCGCAAGAGGGTAAGGTGTGGGGTAGAAGCGATTAGGGGCAAACGCGAGGGGGGAACTCTGGCAACACGCAGAGTGAGTGATAGCAGAGAGGAAGGATTGCAACCTTCGCTCCTGGTCATTGGAAAACAGAGACACAGTCTCACAACATCGTGGTCTCAGCTCGGGGGTGGCTAGTGGTAAATCCGCTGGGAGTCACTAAGCCTACGGTTGGGTGGAAACAGGCACCCGTCTCAGCAGTTGCTTAACCCTGGTGTCATTTCTGATAAGTGTTTTGCCTCTGGCATCTGGAATTATATGTATTCTGATAATTATGCTCATAAGCTATGAAACTGTGAATGTTTTCATTATAAGAAGGTCTGTGTGGTATTTCGATCAGTACTAGTAGTTGTATATGCTTATAATAGAAAAACCACGCATGGCTTATGTTGATAAATGAATCTAATTATGCATAAGTTGAACCAAGTCAGACTTCCAGTCTGTTCTCAAGAATTTGTTTCCCCTTATCTGTCTCCGGGAATGCCCCAGAATAGACCTCTTCGCAGAGGTTCCCTCCTTGGAAAGGTTTACCAAGAACCTGGAAAAAGGACTTGAATGTGCAAGTCTTAACAACCCTGTGCGAAAAGGAATGACCCTCTTAAAATCCCGAACTAGCAGCATAGGGATAAGTATTGATCAACGGATGAGATCCTGTCAGGATATCTACGGTCATTCACGACTGTTAAAATTGAAGGAATAAATGAGGGCGTTAATTGCCTTAACCCTTTTTTCTCTATCTTCATGAATAGCGAGGAGATTGGAATCGTAGACCCCCAGGGTCCATGAAAACATCTGGACCGTTGGTTTTTCCACGTCTAAGGAACAGTGGGAAAGGGCGCAGCATCGGGACTGATCTGAACCATCAGATATTAGCTAGAAAACCCGACAGTCGTTATATATATAGGGAGATAGATGAGGGTTAAGCCCTCGTGAATAGGGGCAAAAGAATCTAAACCATCCATCCGAGGAGGAAAGGTGGCAGAGATCCAGGGATCTTGTGAACTCGGAGGTTCGCAATGTAAGAGCCCAAAGGTTGGATGTTCCAAGTCGCAAGTGGCGAAGCCACGAAAAGATCAGGATCGTCCATCCGAGGAGGACAGGTGGCAGATATCCAGGGATCTCGCGAACTCGGATGTTCGCAAGGTAAGAGCCCAAAGGTTGGGTGCTCCAAGCCACGAGTAGAGAGGTGCCGAGAGCCGAGCACGAGAGAACACATGGAAAAACTTCAAGGTGGGGCCTGCGTGATTGACGGGAGGACACGCATCCCCTTGAGAAGGGAGTCAATGCTCCGTTGACTTCTCGTGTATCGGGGATTCGCAGGAGAAGGGAATGAGAGCTCAACCCTTGGACTTACGAAGTTGCGAGTAGCGAGAACGCAAGAGGGAAGATTAAATATCGCTTCTCGAGAGTTCGTGAAGGGAAGGTGCTAAGTTTTGATGCTACAACTCGCAAAGGGGCGAGTTGCGAGCAGTGCGAAGGGAAGGTCAACCTTCACTGACTTTCAAGTCTTGGAGGATCGCATAAGGGAGGAACGAGAGTTCAATCGTTGAACTCACGAAGCAGCGAATAGCAAGAGGAGCTAGAGTTTAGCCTAGCCGGTGGTCATGCACAAAGGACGCTGACAGAAGGAAGCTATACCCATTTCGTGATCTCGGGTATCGGTGACTTGTGAAGAAAATTCGAGGGTCTTCGACTCACGACTCATGAGGTCGCGAGTTATGAAAGGCGCCTACATTTAGGCGCGTATGTGGTCCTATCGAACTAGGGACTAAAGAAAGGGAGCTAGTGCTTTGTCATTAAGCGACGAGTAGATCTAGTCGGCCAAAATCTACGCGCCCAGATCTATGACCAGGGTTTCATTCTGAAGCCCCCTCGCCATTCCACCTTCAAGATTGGACTCAATTGTATCGTTGATTCACGAAACACGAAAAGGCGCCTGGTTTGTTTGGCCTGTGATCCTAACCCACGATCACAAGGAGGTGAACAAGGAAGAACTAGCCTGCACTAGACCCCCATAAGACTTCGAGGATTCTATCCCTTGAGGAAAAATGAAAACTTTTATTACGTTGAAGTGGATATGTGACACCACCGATATCCA